>JALLOT010004116.1:0-10578 GCA_036939595.1 Thalassiosira livingstoniorum | reverse complement strand
AATGAACTTTTCTGGGCCTGTTTGTAATGAATTGACGAACTGGTCAATGGTTTCAATCGATTGACCAACAATAATGCAATCGTCAACGTACGATAGCACTATCAGGTCATTTCTGAGGTACACACAAGGGTCAATCCTTGAGGGTTTGAATCGGCGATCCTCCAGGGCGGTTTTGAGCTTCTCAAACCAGTTAAAAGATGCTTGTTTTAACCCATAAAGGCTAGCATTTAATTTTAGAATCCATTTGGAATCTGATTCAGCTTCAGATACGCCTTCAGCTTGGAAACCAACTGGCAATTGCATCCAAATATCTTCATCGAGTTTGGCTTGAGGGAATGCTAGGACAAAATCGATTGCTTTCGAGTCCAGATTATGCAATTTTGAGAGACATAAGAGGAGACGAACACTGAGCATGTTCACGACAGGGGAATAAGTTTCCCAGTAACTGTCGCCCCAAGTTTGCATGCCGCCATGGGCACAAATGCGAGCCTTGTGTTTGAGGAGTGAACCGTCAGGCTTTCGCTTTCGTTTAAAAGACCATATGGCTTTAATGGGCTTTGCATCCTTGGGTACCGTTGCTAATGGAACGATAGACCAGTGATTGCGACTCTCATGATCGGAGATTTCTTTCTCCATCGCTTCTACAAAAGAAAGCCGATCCTTTTGATTCATTGCCTGTTTATAGGTGAAAGTCTCATTTGAAGAGACGTCAGTGAAAAGGGCAAAATGATGCAATTCATTTAGAGTTCCATCGTACAATTCGTTGACTTCATGAAACCTATTTACCATTTGCTCCGTGAAGGAAGCAGATGGATCAATCTTGTGCATAGGAAGCGTTAAGTTAGAAGCAAGTGAGAAGAGGGTAAATAACCCAAATAGAGTCCTCGTTGTCTTGGCTCCAAAAGTAACATGAGCTTTCGAAGCTGCTTCCTCACGCTCTCTTTTCTCTTTCAAACGAGGGGATTGCCTCAATCCGGACTCTTGCAGGTTAATGCGCTTCGGCATCTTGAGCGAGTCTGAATCATTTGCATTTGAAGGAGAAGGGGTGGGAGATTCCACGTCAATCGATCTCCCTCCTACGGCTGATGAAGACGACTTCTGCCGCTTAGACGCCGGGCCTTCTGCAGTGCCAGGCGCCCAAGAGACAGAAGGTGCCGAGACATCTCCCTCGGAAGCTGCTGAGGGAGGATTGTTTTGTTCGGGTGGCACTGAGTTAGTGACGCGAGTAGACTGATCAGGTACTACTGCGTACGGATCCGTGATTGGATTCGAATCCGCTGCCGCATCCGAAGAGCCAACCATCCACGTTTCAGCGAGGTCAAAATTTTCTGGTGTGGCTCGTTCAGAACTTGTTGCAACAAGTTCTTCCCAGTTCGGTGGGACTGTCCCTGCCTCCATGTAGGGAACAGTGGTAAAATCATCATCGAATACAATGTGATATTGCGGGCTGACACGACCTGTAGTTGGGTTGAACACCAAGGCTACACTTCCAGCATGAAAAGGAGAGTGGCCAAGGTAAACTCCTACTCGAGATCGAGGCTCCCATTTAGGAGGGCCGCCGCCATGCAAATTTTGCAGTCGCGAGTCCAATACAAAGACTGGACAGAAGAGTGTATGATACGATTTGACGGGTATTGAATCGACAGGGACTCCATGTAGGAGTGACTCAGGTGTGCTGCCATCCACGTCAAGTTGAAGAGAATTAAGTCGTTCGGCCATTGCTTTCATAGCAAACGGCCAGAACATTGTATCGATCATCTGGGGCCAATAACGAATCCCGTGCAGGAGAAGCGTACGCGCACCCAATGTCAAAATTTTATTCTTGGTTTCAACTATACCATTTTGGTGATGCGCGCCAACACCACAGAAGGAAATGGTTTGGGATTTTGATTGTACAGCCGCTAAGAAACCATTATCGGCGAAGCGGCCATTGTCTGCTTGGTAATGCCGTACCGAGCGACCAGCTTGGTGGAGTAGTTTCTCCCACGCTGACTTGGCAAGAAGTGTTTCATCAAGGGTGAAATCTCTCATTAAATGCACATAGACATAATCACTTACATGATCCACAAATGTCGTGGCACCCCAAATACGTTTGGAAGTAAGAAAACCAGACATCTGCGGTATCAGTCCAGGTTGTGCGGAGACAATTTGATCCACCGAAACTCCATCTCCAGGTTCAACCTGATCTGGTTTTCGAATAGAACCAGACGCCTTGCCTTTGCGTCTCCAAGGGCGCCGATGTGCTTGGCCAAATTGGCACGAAATGCAAAGAGGCTTAGCATCTCTGCATTGAAGTAATCGTTTAGGAAGATGTCCAGCTTCCGCCAACATAAAAATCCGATGAAAGGGCAGATGGTAAAGCCGATGGTGCCAACTCATTAACTCCTGTTGGAGTGGTGACAAAATCCGTGGACGAGCTAGATTCTTTGCCTCCGCCGCGGTCAAACCAATGCCCACTTCTTTACGGAAATCGTTTGGAGTATTGGGGATGTTGGAGAGATCCGCCTGGTGCAACAGGCGCAAATTTGAATCATGAACATTCAATTTAGTTCCATCCTTCCGACGAATGATGTGGACAAGGCCGGTCGAGTCAGCTCCCTCGTACACCACGGCCTCATTGCCACCCGTCCCGTCTGTGTAGAGCAAACTAGAACCAAGATCAAAAGTGTTTGGGAGTTGCTGGGTTGGAGGACAATACCACTCTTCATCAGGAAGTTCAGGAGTGAGTTCAGAGGATTGTTCTTCATCAACTTCATCTTGAGTTATGACATGAAGGTCAGGAGACAAAGTGAAATTCGAAGAGAATGCAAAATAGACCTTATCGTCTAAGAAGGACCTAATGCGCGAGCAGAAGGCTTGAAAATAAGATTGCCCTTGATAGAGATAAAGCTCAGGCAACTTAGTGGCACCGTGCATGAAATGAATCTCGTGTTGTCCATGATCCCATGTCAACACAGAGCGATTTGCACTCAATTTAACGAAAGTGCCATCATCATCCCACGATGGAGGTGAATCCGAAGATCCAAAGAATTGACCCAATTTTGGAACTCCCAGTAAATTGAAAGTGGAAGAAGGGTCGTAGACGCAATCGGGAATTTCATACTTGAATACTTTGCCATGATCATCCCGAAGCTCTAAGCAAAAGGTGCCGAGATAACGCTCGCGCTCAAAAGAACCTTCTTGAGTTTCAACTGTAACTGCAGTTGGACGAAGGTCGTCTTTGAAAAGCTCTCTGACATTGGATATAATGCCAGTAGCCGAATTGTCAACGATAAAAGCAATGCCATCAGTGTCAAAAGAATAAGCCGCGTCATGATGTGCTGCTGCATCTGTGTCATCGGTGGCCAAAGCCGTGATGATTGTAGTAGGAGATGCCGTAGCACCTGAAGCTGCATATGTAGAAGCCCGTGGACATCCGCTGACAAGCCATCGAAAATACCGTCGACTGAAGATTGAAATAATGATTGAGGCGAGAGTAAGACTTATAAGCATTTGAAGAATAAAACCGTCCGGTGGTTTACGATGCTTCTTCGCCAAATAATCATAGATGGTAGATAATCGTAACGGATCATCATGAAAGACTGGTGATGTTGCGACATCAATAGCTTCCTTCATTTCAGGAGATGGTGCATCCTTTAAATGTGCATGAGCACCATGCAACTGATAATAGGAAAAGCAATGCAAATTCGCATTCATGGCAATCATGCCAGGATTGGTTATGGGACGAGGCCCTTCAGTTGGGACAGGTTGAGTTAAAATGGTCCAAATAGAACGCCCTTTAGCCGAAGGTGAGAACAAAGACCAGTAAAACCTAGGCCAGAAGAATAACAACCTTAGTAATTGGGAGAGGAGCCATAGACAAGTGTAGTACAGTGGATGTATAAGGAGGATCCAAAGTAGAACAGCTTGAGCCATCAGGTATGCAGACCATGATGTGAGTTGTTGAAAAGCTTGGAAAATGCTAGTTGTAGTCAGGATTGTAAGAGTTAAGGCCAGTCGGAAGATAAACACGATGGGAATAAACAAAAAGTCTATTTTATCCAGTGTTCGAAGTCCTGGATCAACCGGGCCTACCCTTTTAAAGAATCCGTGGCATCATCCCCCTTTGTTGCTTCATCATAAGCATCATTGAAGATGGTATCCGCTTCCTTGTCGGTGAGTTGGACCCATGTGACCAAAGCGGATTTCATCGATTTGGAGAGCGTAAGGCAAGAGGGTGAATCACCATCCTTCTCTTTCTTGACCTTAGCTGGTGGAGAGGCTGGATCAGCAGCACTGGAATTAGAATCCCCCGATTTACGCTCCCACTTCTTCGCATGCCTGCGAGACTTACGTGCCTCATAATCCGATTTCTTCTTCGCCTTCCATTCCTCGTGATTATGCCCCTTTGGCATATACATGCCATTCACAACACCGTTCTTAGAAACATGATGAGGGCACCAAACCATTTCGCGGTTAGTGTCCGGATCACGGCGTGTTGGGCCAGTGTTAGTGATGCGCCATTGAGGGACGAGAGAACGTGGTTTGGTAGGCTGCCCCCCCCCGCCTTAGCAGTGGGTTGACCCGAAGAGTTGGAATTGGAATTGCGCTGCTTCTTCAGCGCTTGGACTTCCGTAGTCAGAGCAATAATTTGCTGCTCCTTGTCGTCCGTCTTACCCCAAGTATTTTCCGCCACCATGTTCTTATACGAATCATTGACACTTTGAATGAAGTCGTTGGGGTCTTTTAGATGGCCCTTAATCCATTTTGACTTCTCCATCTTAATTTCAAGTGCAAAATCCGGGTTGGTGGTGGCAGCCAGAGCTTTGAAGAGGATGGTTAGGAATCTATTATCATCATAGGCACCAGCGTGACCGCGCTGAGTGACTATTTGCTCCCTTAGCTCTGTTGCTTTTGTTGTCAAGTCGCGGACGTTGTTCCCACAAGTGAGAAGATCCAACGCCTCGAGTTGCTGCTCGAGGTCCCTTACGTTGACGATGAGTTGTGGCTTCATCACACCAAATGCCATTTTGATAAGAATTAACCCACAGTGAACTGCCCGATTTGTGATTTCATCGGTGTAGCAGAACTTCTTACGTTCAGTCAAAAAGGACTTGTAAGATTGATGAGTCACATGATTTTTAAATGTCATGTGCAATATTCCCGACAGAATACGAAGACAAATTTTAAATCGATTGACTAAGCCTTGATTCCCAGGTTGATTAGGGTCAATGGCTTTAATGATCAGCTTCGCATTTGCCGAGGGAGCAGCCAACAGTGCAGTTTCTCCACCGTAAAACCAGTAAGAAAAAGCTGTGATCTGCTCCATTGTGACATTCTGATAGTCATCAAGAAGGTTGGAATATTTTGTAAAATCCACATTAAATGCCGAAGTGCCGGCAAAAGTGTGTGGTGCGGTTGCAGCCGCTCCTGTTCCCTCAATGGGAATGTTCAAGATATCATCCCATCCATACTGGATGGACTTGTCCTTAAAAAGATCCATCAGAACCTCAGATGTGTCAACCGTGACAGGGACTCTCTTCCAAACCGCATCGGGAGTGATCCCTGCATGATAGACGTCAGCTCCGTCTTTGGTGGAGAGGTTGAAGAGTTGTGTGAACGGGTCAATGACGGCGGAGTACGTGACAGCAGGTGGCGCCGGTGGCTGTTGTTGTTGAGACTGCGAAGGCATTGACTTGCCAGCACCGAGACCACCGCCCGTACCCGACTTAGTTTTGTAGTCACTGTCACCGCTCATGGTGAGGTTAAGATGAAGAAGATGAACTCAGATGGGAGTAGAGACAAGCGGTCTGATAAACTGAGAGAATAGACACTAAAGCCATTTAGGTCTAATTCAAAGATTATAAGATAAAGTTAGGTTGCTAGGTGCTTGAGAAAACATATCTACATAAAACGTATCTACTTGATCATAAGTAGTAACATGCCACATAATCTAACAATTATTATTATGTTGTTGTGTATTGGAATTATCTCCAATTAGAAATAATGATATGATGACCATGTTGTCGCTGATCTGCCAACTTTGGGTGTTGCAATTTCAGCTAGAGTTGTTGTTGTAGGGAATCTCCCACTATCAACATTACCTAATCCCTCCCTGGCAACATTAAGAGTTGTAAATTTCTTATGCCAATGGTGGTTACCAAGATTGTGATGCTGAAAGTCAGCAGTCAGCAGATTAGCAGTATCATGATCAGATAATTTTCACCGTGAAGGGTGTTTGTACATTCTTGTACTACTGCAAATAATAATTTTATGGCACTACTACTAATAATAAGGACTCCTAAAGTACTTAGTACAGAATAGAATAAATAATAATAATACTCTACAGTACTATTTATGTACGACTATGTACATAACTTAACCTGCCTGTAGGGAGTGGTTAAACACTAGCTGAACAGGTGGATGGACAGGTGGCTGGACAGAGTGGCTGAACACTGGCTGAACACTGACTGGATAATGATACTGGCTGAACAATGGCTGAACACTGGTTGAACATTGGCTGACAGATTTTGGTAGCCATTTTAAATAGTCGCTACCTATAGGCAGAGCCTATGCCAATTTTGAGTACTAGGATGGCATGGGCACCTTTTGGTTAAAAAAACTACTACAAGAGTGCCCATTGAAAATAGACACATAGGCATTGTATTTTCCTGTTACCATATTAGGAATCAAAGTAAGAAATAGGCACTTCATAAATATTCATGTGTTTTCAACACTGAATAGGTAGGCACCCATCAGGGTCTACTATTTTTTTCTGGTATTACACTTATTTTCCATAATATAACTGTAACTTTTCTAAGAGAACTGTTGTTGGGAATGTATTTAGGCCTTCTAAAACAAATTTGTTTGGATGAATAATATTAAAAACCAAATACTTTTACATTATTTATTGAATATCTTGCATTTTACAAAGACTGGTTTTGGTATAGATTGTAAAATTTTAAGAACTCAACATTGAATTGAATAGGCATTATTAGGTACAAATAGGTACCTACATAAATTGCCTATGTATGAGTTCCCATGTTTGTTTTCCCTTGGTAGGCATTATACAAAATAACCTCATAACAAAGACTGAAAGAACTAATAATAGGTGCCTATTTTAATAGGTGTCTATCATAATTGAAGAATGCCTATTTTTTTTGTTTCTTATCAGCTTGCTCACCATATGCCTATTATTTTTATGCTTCAGATGAGTGCCTTTGAAGCACTGCTGTCTGAACACTGACTGGCTGAACATGAATCATTTAATTTTTTAATAACTATTGTGGAATTAAACATTTTTAAAATGGAAACATAATTTACTTGATAAAATTACAATAAAATTACCTGTTACAATCACAATAAAAATATTTTTTCAAAGTGTTCTGTTGAAAATCAACAAAAAAAAAACATAATCACTAAAAGTGAAAAAATATAACACATTCCATTAATCTTGCTAGAAGTTCATCCATCTCCTCATGTTGTATAGTATCACAACGCAAGGTGGTCCAAGTTCACTGGATGGGTATGGTACCTTTACGTGAAACAAAAATCCAAGTACCGTAATTATTGGTGAAAATAATCCAGACTTGTTTTCTGTATTTTATATAGGCTAGTTTTTTATTTAGGTTCGTGGTTATGGGCTTGTTTTCAAAAATCT
Organism: Thalassiosira livingstoniorum; assembly: GCA_036939595.1. Classification (NCBI taxonomy): domain Eukaryota; phylum Bacillariophyta; class Thalassiosirophyceae; order Thalassiosirales; family Thalassiosiraceae; genus Thalassiosira; species Thalassiosira livingstoniorum. Next base: position 2,939 of record JALLOT010004116.1, on the reverse strand, counting down.
CAAAAAAGAGGGTTCCATTTTATTTCTTTTGGCAATATATTATTGAAATTAAAAAAAAACAAAATAATCACCAATTTCAATTATTTTTTGCCATTTTCAAAAACAAGCCTGGATCATTAATGATTTTGTTAATAGGCTTGTTTTGAGTAAGATTTATTTTGAACTGGCTTGTTTTAAATGGACAGGCTTGTTTTCACCAATAATTACGGTACTACGCTCTAGCCTAAGTATGGCAAAAAATCACAAACTAAAAATCTTACTTTAAATTCTAAAACAATTGTATTCTTGATATTATCTAAAATGAAATGTGACATTTTCAGATGCAACATCCTGATTTTTCTTAGATGCAGAATCAGTATACTAGATGAATATCAGATCAACTGCAAAGGATTATCCTGAAGGCTAACCAAAGGTTGTTACTAATATCAATATGCTTTCATGATGTTTAAAGAAATGAAAAAAGCATCACTCTAGTAATAAATAATAATTGGTCCTTTCTAACTGAAACATGAGGAATAACTGGGCACTCTATTACAATGTGAAAATTTGGTGCCAATATTTTTAAGTTTTTGTTTTTAACCAAATCCCTAAAACTATGATAGAATACACAACAAAAACTTTTCTGGTTTACTTTCATCAAGGGAATAGAGACTGGGAGGGAAACTTAAGTTTTTTTGTTAGATTACAAGCAGGAAAGATGTTGCGGAATTCGATTTCCCTAAGACCCATTTCAAAATTTGAATTCAAGAGAATTGCCTTGCCTTTTGAATTTGAATTTCAAAGATAGCGTCTGGCATTTGCATTCATTTTTAAAACTCACCTGTGATTATCCAGCGAAAAGTGTTTTGATTAGTGTCTGGCCAGCCATCTGTCACCCCTCGAACAAAATAAAATGACATTCAATTTTTTAGGAACATCTTTCCCACACGCTTTTTGCACAGTATCACTCCCAGTCTCTATTACCTTGCTTTCATGTATAATGTGCTTCAACATTATCATGTCTGTCACTGACAAAATGTCAACTCATTGTTTTGAAACCTCTATCAAAATAACAAATAAAATGTACAAAATTATGAAACAAAAGAAATAATACAATAATATCTCATCCTAAAATTCATTTTATTTTTGCATTGAACTCATTCAACACTCACTGATTTTAACACTTAATATATGAGAGAAAATCAATCTTACTAATTTTAATATCTTTTTGTTTTTGTGTAGAATCAAAGATTTTATTTTGAATAAGTCAATGTGATGTCTATATCCATACAAAATAGAAGAAAATTTCACACAATTGACTATTTGGTCCATGAAATATTTTGATATGTGACTCAAATAGATAGAAAAAATCAATGTAACACATACTGGATCATTATGAACAAAATTGTTTTGTAATTGTTGCTTATCATTAGTGGTGTTTTTTGAAGATTGTTTGAGACAGGTTCAGGTCCACATCAAAATCAAAGTAATTATTTTCAGTAAAAATTCTTGTACAATCAGCCATATTTGTATTTAGTAGGAGTAATTATTTGTATAATTATAATTGGTACAACACAATTATAATAATTTTTCCCATGTTCTAGAGACAACCAAATTCATTGTAGAAATCTCATGAGCTAGTAGCTCTAAAAAAAACGCCAGATCACTTGTTCTATTTTGGTCATGCATGTAATGCATATCTCTCTCTTATGCTGATTGCTGATCCTAAATTCAAATCCTGCTTCAAATCTCAAACAAAAAAGGACCATTACTGAAAAACATAGCTTCAAATATTGAAAGATTCAACCAGACTTGTTAATCAATTTTTAACTTGAAACTCTTTAAAAAATAAAGGTACATGACAGTAAGTAGGAGGAGAAGTACTTACACATGTACTTAGTTGATTTCTAAGTGTCTTGTTTTCTCATTTGTAGTAGAATTTTAGTCACATGTTGTTTCTGAGACAAGACTTTATCATCATATTTTTATGGATGATCTGATGGTGAACAGAGGTGTGATCCACTCTCATGTACAACCAGTACCTTAGTAGGTGCAAAAAAATGATAGGGTATCACTCTTTATAAAGTACTGGGTTTTCACTAGATATTGCTGTATCTGCAGTTTATGTCTATTTTTGTATCAACTTATTTTACAAAAAGTACCCTAAGTATACTATCTCATGCTAATAAACTGACAATGTACAATGATGGCAACAGCAGCAGCAGCAACATTGCGATGGCAGCATCAACATTGACATCCACATCATAGGTAACAGAAGAACATTATTAAGTGTTTTTCTCTTCTTGCCACACCCCCTGCATTGATTACAAAATTTGTTAAATAATTTTCTACTAGTGCAAACGGACAGGCACGTAATAAGCAGAATGCACTTACAATTCACCATTGACCCCTATCTGTCAAGACACAAATCAAGCAATGATTGGAATATAGAATATAATTTCCACTTTAAGTAATTGCAATTATTTTACTACAAAAGTTAGTAAAATGGTTTCAATGAATAGAGAGAGATGCAATGAAGTAACGTAGATGTGTCCAGTAAGAGATACTGCAGTATCTCAGCTGTTGCAATCATCTCCGAGTTTAAATCACCCCCCCCCCCCACAAATGAAAGTGGCCATGGTATATCTGCACTCACAGCCAACTAATGCAACAGTGACAGTAATGACTTGCTACAGCTGCCCTGTGTTCAAGTTGCTATTAATTATTTCTTTCCACTCTGATAAGATACAGGGGATTATTTCTTTGTCAGCTTGTAAGGATTGTATGCAGCACCAACCTTTTTGTTGCCAGTGCTGCCACTGATGGACAAACGGTTGTGAGACCTTTTGTTTCTGGAAGAGTAATTTTGAATGGGGAGCTGTCTCATTATTATGGTACCTAGGCTATTTACCTATTTTTTACATGATAATTAGACTAACTAACTTAAACATACTTAAGGC
>JALLOT010004115.1:0-10581 GCA_036939595.1 Thalassiosira livingstoniorum | reverse complement strand
GTACATACTTACAATATTATTTTTTCACGTTTGTGATTTTTTATTAAAGTAATATAATCATTTTAGAAAAGAGCATAACTTGTGATGCATCAGATTTTTGTTGAGAAGCAGTGAGAAGTTATCTTCTGTCAAATCTATGCAGGAATAATACAGTCTACGAATGTTGTGTATTTAGCCAGGTCCCGTATGGTGTATTTGGCCAGATATGCATTTATAATGTGAGTATATTTTTTAATAGAATAATGTGAGTAGAGACCATTTTTTTCTAATTGTACATTTTCTACAGAGCAATTTCTCCATTTTTTTGAGTAATTCTCTAATTTTAATCAGACCAAATTTAAAATTTTACGGGAAATATTTTAAAGAGAGATCATTATATTATTATTTTCTGTGTGATGTCAACAAACGGAATGGCTCAGTGGTAGAGCAATCAGCATAATAGATCTTCAGTCTGAGTTGTCATGGGTTCGAATCCTATGGCTGTCATTCTTTATTTTTCTGGCACATATTTCCAGGAGGAAAAAACATTAAAAATATTTTTTCTTTATTTTATTTTGAATTCACATTTATTTTCGTAGCAATTTAGTAGCAATGAAGAAGTAACAAAATCATTTTTTTTACCGTTTTATCAATGAACATTGTTCTTGCAGCAAAACCATCTCTCACCATTACCCGCCTGCTCATCCGCCCAGGATGGTATTGTACAATACCTGTAAGTAACGTAGGTAAAAAAAAGGAGTAATAATACCCAGTAAGTATTTTTTTTACTACTAGGTAATAACGTAATAAATAATAATACAACATACAATAATTGTAGTATGATACCATACTTACCTGTTACTAAAAAATAATAATAGTAGTACTAATACTACTAGTAGGTATTGTATGGTACCAAAGCTCATATCCATCATTATTATTTTACAACATCATCTATTAGGTTGTATCAACATCATCAAGCTTTCAAAATGACGAATCTCCGCCGAGCCCTCCTCTCCGCCCCCCCCCCGAAGCCACGCAGTGCATTCACTAACCTCCGCGACAATAGAAAAATAACCTGTGTGTTTGATTGTCGCGTTTCGTCGTGGTAAGTTTGTATTGATTCGTTCACGAATTCGTAACTCGTCACTTCTCCACCATCTCATCCGCCGCTCCTCTTCTCTTCGTTTTACGCTGTCTCCACCCGCACCGTCTTCGTTGACATCGTATCCATTGAAGATGATTTCGTCTATGCTGTCGTTTACAGCCTCCGTCGACGTTAACAGCCTCCGCACTTCGTACGAGTCCATCGTCGAAAGACATCGTCAAAGTCAAAAGACATCATCGAAGTCAAAAGACATTGCCGAAGTCGAAAGCCATTGTTGAAGGCCATCGTCAAAGGCCATCGTCGAAGGCCATCGTCGAAGGCCATCGTCGAAGGCCATCATCGTAAGCCATCGTCGAAGGCCATCATCGTATGCCATAATCGAAGGCCATTATCGTATGCCATAATCGAAGGCCATCATCAAAGGCCATCTTTGGAAAACCTTGTCAGACCCCCGTTGTAGATCCGTTCGTCAGACCCCCATTGTAGATCCGTTCGTCAGACCCCGTCGTCTTAGTAATCTTGAGACCCCATTGTCCACTCACATCGTCCAAGCCCTTCCTTGTTCGTACGAGGAACAATTCTTCTCAGCAAACAACATAGGCAACTGTATCACTGCCTTGTTGATAGTTGGTTTACTGTAGTGGTAAGTGAATTTTTTGTCTCTACTCACAAGTTTATGTACCATCTCTCACGAATTTCTATTCTTATTCTTATTTTTCCATTTTGTTCGAACATCTCCTCACTATGCTATTTGATGTCTTGGTTTTGGTTTTTTGGTGGCTTTTATTATGTGGGATTTGCCTGTTACGGCCCTCGCCGGAAAGACTTGTTTGTCTACACCGAGGTGCGGACCATTAATTTATGCCCAATTTTTAAATTCCATCTATTTTTAAAGGTGAGTTGACTATTTCATATTTCAATTTCTCTGCTGCTGATCTAAAACTAAATGTTTATTTTTTTCTTGCTTTGATAGATGAGTAGCCATATTAATATGAAAGTTACTCGGTCTCCTTTCAAACCCTTCGCCCCATGTTTGTATCAAGTCTCTGCTGTTGACGAACCTTCCAATCCATCGATAACTGAATCCCAGTGGTCAGTTGTTCTGAGTTTTCTCATCTTGGAACTTCTTCCATTCTACAGTTGCTTATTCTCTCCTCCTGTGATAGGAGATCCTGGCAATCCATTCTGGAGGTGCAGCTACCGTCACCGTGGAGGCAGGTACCTCTTAATTCAAGTCAACGAAGAATTCGAGCGACAGGACAATATCCCAACTCCATTTAATTTAGTGGAACGCGAGGTTAGAATAACTGTTAGCACACGGTATTTAAACTGGACGGAGATGAGTGCATGTGGGATAACAATCCATCCACTCTTTCTTACTGGATTCCTCCAAAGCCCTTTGCTGACAATCTTTATCCTCGTCGTTAATATTTGTTTTGTGAGTACTTTTAATCTTACAATTGATGCATTTTTGTTCGTTAAGATAAATACCAATACCAACCAAATGGCATTGTATTCAGAATCTACTTTCAATTGTATGTTAACTACTATTATTTTTACAAAATGGGTAGAAGTAAGTGCATGCATTGGGTTGTTGAACCTTTTTCATTGATCCGATTCTAATCTCACCATACCTTTTTGATGTTATGTTGCACCAGTACATATTGCTTGCTTAGAATGCCACACAGCTAGACGGAAATGTATTAGATTGAATGGCGCCCCAAAATGCAACAGATGCTTGCTGAGGAACGATCCCTGCCAACACCGAGAATCTAGGCAAGGCCAACGGCCAAAGAGAAAGGCAGCATCTCAAGATGTTCAATCTGAATCTGATCCCCCCACCCAATCCCCTGTGCCAAACCTCAGTCTCAACGAAACCCCTGTACGACAAGTGAAAGGTTGCTCCGGACTCCAAGTAAACTGTGCTGTTATCAATGAAACTGACGAGTTTGCTGTGTATGGAGAGCAGTTGCCTTCCATAAAGCACACGTCAGAGGATTTGTGCTTATGTTCTGACAATGTTTGCTTGGATTTGAATTGGGATGCGAAACTTGCCATGTACCATCAGGGCTACAAATGCGTTTCTGTGAAGTGGAGGGAATTTGCATCAGCCTCAATTCTTTCTCAAGAATCATTATGTTCCATGGATCATGAAAGCAGATTGCTGAAATGGAAAGCATCATTGGAGCTACCACAGATCCCAGAAAAGAAAATGCAGAGGAATCTGATTCTGAGTACTGTGAGTCATCAGATAGTGAATACGAAGAAGAATTGTCACCCAATCAAGCACACTCTTACGACGGTGGACAGGGACACTTATCCTTGAACGGCAAGAATTATGGATTTCTCGACTGTCCTGATGGGTCAGGAAATATAGTTCTGAATACTGGTTGTTCAGGCAAAAGAGATTTTTTTGTCATCTACGACTCTGCTAATCTTCACCACCAACGTGTTGCCAGCCGCCTCAACCTAGACAAAGATGGTCTCTGTACCTTTGTAGAATGCACCTCCCTTTCTACTTTTGGTCAAGGTTCTAAGGGATGCATGTGTGCTTTCAGACTTCGGAACACTGAAAGTCTGCCTTATGCATGGAAGACTACTTTTCCCTCAGGCAGTTTCAATTAGTAGATTTGGAAATCAGATATGTCAATCAAGTTAGAGGAATCTGTCCAAAAAATGGCATAGTCTCTGAACTTACTCGATCGTCGAAAGACGGTGGGGTGCAGTGCCTGGCATCAGGTCCAGATAAATGGCCATTCAAACTTCCTTTCATGTATGATCTCAACAATGGCCTCCGCTTGGATGCTTTGAAACTCGACGATGGTGTAGCAAATTTGAAATGCTTACCAACTGAGACTCATATCATAGAATCCAACTTCAAACGTAACACCCTATTCAATGATTGTTCTTTTCGCCGTAATTGCAAAGAGACACTTCCCGACGATACCGAAGAGTTTGTAATGAAATGGAATCAGCCACCCAAAATCATACCTAAAGAAAATAAGAAATGCCTCTTCATGATATCGACAAACACCAACGGAGTTTCTTTGACAGAGAATCAAATGGCACACCAACCACCTCACCTGAAAGATCACTACTTAATTCCTAACATCCAATCAACTCATGACACCAGCAGTCCACTTCAACGCTTCCACTTGGTGAAGATAGACGAGTACACTTCGCTTCAGAAAGAGCTCAACAACAAATGCTATTCTTCTTTGGCTACGAAATAATTTGATAATCATGTGAATTTAAAATCTACTGCGTCTCACTCCCTCATATGCACCAAACAGTTAAGCAAAGTTGAATCCAATGATGATTTCAATGGTCTGACAAAAGTATATGCAGGCAAACCATGTCCACCCATTACAGAAGACTTCTTGTCCATAGAGGTTCCTTATTCTGAAGTGAATATCCATTACGCTTATCTTCCGGCCAGATCATTCTCTGAATACATTGCACTGTCCATTGGCATGTTTGAAGTATTTTACCATGGCATTTTTATTACTTCGTTTTTTATTCAACTTGTTGAGTTGGCCATCGGACGGATTGGATCATGTATGAAGCGCGACAGATGCAAACACCGAGGATCTCTTAGTTACATTGGGAGAAGAGATGAATGTGCACGAAATAGACCATCACCATCAGAAGGTCCTTCCTACTACGGTCATTTTTTTTACAACCAGGCAATGAATCATGTCTACTGGCCCATGGTACTTAGATTGACACAGTATCTTCGAGGTTTTACTGATCAAGCTTCATGCCGATTCTATAAGTACCTAAATGATTTATACCCCCACAAATCTTCATGCTTCAGAATAACTCGTCTAACGATATTGTCAATTGATTTGTTATGCGAAATTCATGCTGATCTCAGAGATCGGGTAACGATGTTTGCAGCAGAAATTTTGATGATGTTGGATATCATTTTGTACACTGAAGGCTTGGACTTCAAGCGTTGGCGAGAGGCATTCATAACTAGAATGTTCATTGAGACTTTCGGTCTAATCATCCCAACTACTTGTTGCTATCAGTTTGTCAATCTTATTGGCATCATTTCTGATATGGAAATCATTCAATTCTTCTGTATTCCAAGTCTTGGCATTTGTTATCGCATCCGTTCTTTTTGGGTACATATGTTTTTGGCTTGTTTGTTTGCGCATTGTACCTCTGTTCCCATTTTTATTTGTCGCAAACAAATATTTATTGGCCGATGCCCTTATGCAAGAATATTTGCATGGGGATCAGGAGACGATGACCCCAAAGAACAAACCACAACCAGAGGACCTGTTACAAGATCACAGACATGTTCAGTCACACCAGTTGTTCGAAGAAATGTGGGAGCTGGAGGTACAGTGACCAATACTACTCGAAGAAGGACATCTGGCATCCGACGACCTAATTCAAACAACAACAGAGAAAGGCAAAGAAATCGTAATGCACGCCCGGGTACTCCTATCAGAAGAAATAATCGTCGTGTCCTGCCTACTAGATCAAATAGAAATCCCCGTTTGCCAGCAGTTGCGAATATGTCAAGACAAGACCCTGGTTACCATGAAGCAAACCGCCAAATGATGAGACAAATGTATGAGCAACGACGTTCAAGACGTGATTCTCCCTTGAACACATGTGGTGTTAGTTGATAATTAATATCAAGTACTTAAGGTAAATTTTTATTTGGATTCAAAGTATTTTATGTGCATTTAATTCTGAACAAATAATTTTATTCTCCACTACAATATCCATCACTATCATCTCCATTTATTGATCCAGAATCATCATCAGAATCATCACTCAATATGCCAGCCTCAAAATCATAATCAATCGCGTTTCTTCTGTCAGATTCCTTTGTCATAAATGCTCTGTCATCAGTATTTAAACAATACGCAACTTCTCCTAACTCATTTTGTCTCATCATTCGATTGATATGCCAAGGCAAAGGATTTTCAACAGAATTTTGTAGCAACTCAAGATTTGGTGACAAAACTTCCTGTAAGTAAACAATGCATTCTCTTTCAGTCATATAGTACCAGTTGTCTGAATTGGGAAATTTTTCCAACCAGATCCCCCTGCAAACTCTCTGACCTTTCACCACAGGGAATCTATCGCCACTTGCTGTGTGGATAGTTGTAGATTGCTGTACTTCCCAAGGCTTTGTGGTCCATTTAACCAAATAAAATGGATTCGCTCCATCTTTGTGTACGGCATATCCTCCGATATTTCCTATTTCAATGCTAGATCCAATTGTTTCACCAAGTCCCATTACAGTTTGAACATTGCATTCCTTCATCATTTCTAAATCGCAATCCTTTTTGGCTTTGAATGTAAGTAGTTTCCAATCGTTGTACCCACTCAAAATTGAATTAAGTCTGCAATGTGAAGGAGAACCAACATACCGTGTCTCAATTGGTTCGTTCATTTTTTCTAAACATGCATCCCAGTGGCAAGGAAAACGTCGACAAGCTATCAAATCAACTCCCAATTCAGGATCGGATCTGAAATTGTAAAAAGATCTCATTCCATAAAATTCTCCTTTGTCGAAACCAATTCAATTAAACTTCAAACCAGAAGCTGGATTACCCTCTGTTGGCCTCTTGACATAGTGACGCTCACTGATAGCTCTGTTTTTGTGGAGAACTGAACTTGGATTGTACAGTCCATATCTTCTATTCTCGTCGGCAAGTAAGGGAAAGCAAACATCAGCCAAACCAATTCTCACGTCATTTTCTGCCAAGTGAGTCAATCCTCCTTTTTTACCGATTTCAGCTTCCATTGGATTCAAGGCTCTTGAAGCAAATTCTCTTGACAGAAATGTTTTGTCAACACCATTGAGTGCGTCGACTAAAGCCTTGCCATGACCTGGTGCCTGTACCACCCGATCGTAAATGCAACGAAACTCACTGCTCAAAAGTGTCAAGAGTTTTAATACATTTCCACACCGGTATTGAGTACAACACCCATCAACTGTGTCATATACCTTTTTCACATCACCTCTTTCCAATATCTTCTTCTCTTCAAGATCAGCCATCATTAGCCTGAAGTTTTCGTAGACAGCTGCTGCATTCTGTTCTTGATCATCCGAAATACATCCGTAGAAAATATTTTTTCGCTCCCCATTGATTTCAACATTGCAAAGCACGCCTTCTTGACTCAATGATCGCAACTGTCCAAAGCCTTCGGGCTGTGTTTCTCCATTTGCCCTCATTTGCCACTTGTCTGTGAAGTCACGAAGTGTTAGCATGATTCCGTTTCTGCATGTAGCAAATGCTTCTTTCCTCCGATCGTCTTCTATCATTTTTTTTGCTTAGGAGATTGCACACCGTTTGATGGTAGAACATTTTTTTCAAGAGTTTATGGTAAGTGCCACCTGGTTTTGTGTAGTCCTTCAATGGCTCACTCATCAACACCCTCATTTTCTTAGTCACAATTTCACCACCCCCCTTTTTCTTTTTCTTTTTCTTTTTTTGCTCATCTTTTTTGGAATTATTTGCTTTCTTTTTGAGGGTAGTTTTGCCTTTGTTGTCTTTTCGGCTGGAACATTGTTTTTTATTTGATGATTTCGTTGTTGTTTTCTTCTTGTTTTTGGCTATTTGTTTCTTTTTCTCAAGATCTATCTTTGCAATTTCCTTTTTGCACAGCAAGCAGCATTTCTCTTTCGTTGCGTCATCTTTACCCAAGGGCTCATACGGGTGTCTCGTGCAGTAAGATGTTTCTTTGAATATGTAGTACTTAATCAATTGCCTGGAGGTTTTTTCGTATTCTGACTGTTGATAGTGATCTTTGCATTCCAAGCATTCCCCCGAGATACATGCAAACTTAGGAAATTTAATTCCATTAATTTCGATTCTTTCACATCCTAACTGATCTGTTGCCTCTTCCAGATCTCCGTACAAATGCTTTCCGTCTGGCATCACTTCATTCTTGTAGGCGTTGAGCTTGTTCAGCGGGTTGTTTGTTCTTCTTGTGTCACGCTCACAAGAGTTTAATTTGGATTCCCTCTCTCGAATTTCCTTTTTCCTTCCAAGATTTAGTGATAATTGATTTTCGTTCCCAATTACATGCACAGGACATCCACACATTAGTTTATCTGATTCTGTCATTGTTCGTACGTGGTTTGGCCAATATTTTCTCATGGTACTTATGCAAATTCTAGGACGACCGTTTTCATCAGTTGCTTCCTCCAGACCCCCATCATCCTTGCTTTTGATCATACTTTGGTAGACTTGGTTGGGTGTCAACCCAATTTTAACTTTTGAAACTGCTTTCTTAGTTCCATCTTCGTTTTTTACAATTTTTTCTGGAGAGAACACAAACACAAATGCTTGAAATCATTTTGGACTTCAATAAAACCATTTTGAAAATAAATGAAACTTACTATTCAAATCCCTTTCATATACTTGGTGAGCATAGATTTTTTTACCTCTCTTTTTCCCTCCGTTTGGCATGATTCGTGATTGAGGATGATCGATTATCCACTTCCGCATTTTGATGAGAACCGAGTCAGGGTGTTTTGACCTTTTTTTATGTATCTTTGCAACCTTGTAGCAATTTTTTTCTCCTTTCGATATTAGTTTACGTTTTGCTTTCATAGAGTTGTAGTTTCTCCTTGTAACTTTTACATATCTACCAAGTTCTGCATACGGAATGTGAGTGGTGACATCAGTTGAGGTAGAGCCATTGCTATTCTTTGAATCTGGTGTTCCGATCATTCCTGACAAAAGAGTGTTGGTATAGTTTTCATTGTCTTTAGCACGTAGTCCTGAACCTTCTCCTCTTGCTTTTGAAAACACTTTCAGTATATTGTTTGTAACAGAGTAACAGAATTTTGTTGCAGGATTTGAAAACCAGAGGGATTGATAGATGGATCGGAGCTTTGGATGAGAAAGAGCACTTTTTAATACTTCTTTTTTGTCTTCGAGGGATAATGATGATTCTGTGAAGAATGAGACGATTTGTTCAACAAGATAGTATTTACTATTGTTTTCTTTTTTTGGCTTGGAAACAATGTTGATTTCATCTATCGGCAAGGTAATTTGATTTCCAGTTGCATTGGCTACTACAGGACTGTTATTGTAAGTCAAAATGATCGGTGGAGAAGTAAGGGATGAAAGAGAATTAGTGTTGAGGTTCGAAGACAAAGACGGAGACTGAGACAGAGACTGAGACGGAGACTGAGAATGAGACGGAGACTGAGACTGAGACGGATACAACTGAGACTGAGTCAGAGACTGGGACAGAGACGGAGACTGAGACTGAGACTGAGACTCAGAATGAGACTCAGAATGAGACGGAGACTGAGACTGAGATGGATACTGAGACTGAGACGGATACGACTGAGACTGAGACTGAGTCGGAGACTGGGACAGAGACAGAGACGGAGACGGAGACTGAGACTGAGACTGAGACGGAGACTGAGACAGACTTGAATCAGAATCAGACATTTTTAGTCTTTTGATGACATGTGGTTTCTCATTATCACTTCCCGTATCAAGAGTGTCTAAGGAATGAGTTGAACCAATTAATGATATTGGAGGTAGACTCGGACAAAAAGTAAGAGAAGTTGGTGTTGATTTTTCATTGCTGTTGGTCAAGGATTTTGAAGGAGTTTCTATTTCTCTGGTTGACGAAAGGCTATCATTGTGCGGAAAAGGACTGGGTTGAAGGTACATTCGCAAAGATGTTTCATCCAGGCTGCACCATTTCTTAGAAGGATACACAAATGATTTGTCTGGTTTGAGTTTATTTTGTGGAAGCCTTGAATACAAGAAATCAATGACACATGTCAAGCATTCAACAATTTTCAAGTCCGATGTGAGATTCAATTCTTGCCGTAAAGATACAGCATTGTTGTGAGCTAGTTGGTAGGCATATATAGTGCTCAGGTGGCGCTTCCTTTGGTTTTGTCTTGATTCTTTCTTGCCCGCCATGGTTTCCAACATAAAGATTGTATTTTCTGTTTTATTAAGTGCTTCGTCCAGTTTTGTTGTGTTTATGGGCTTCAGGCAGTTTTTTAAGTTGTTGTTAGGATGATTCATTTGTGTGTTGTGGATTTGGTGGTGGAGAAGTGAGAATATGTGAGCAAATTTGGCGCGGGAGAAACATTGCTAGATTTGGGAATTTCTTCTCTAGTATAAGGAAAAAATGAAATCTCTTTTTTTTTTGACCAGATCTCTATCTTTTAAATGTTTTTTTCAGACTTATTTTCTGTAAAATATAACTTAAAAATGTTCAAATATGACCAAGTTCCTCCCTTCTCTCTCAGTGGGAAATTAATATTATTACAAAATTCAAAAAGTCTCACAATGTCATTTATGTGTACATTGTGAGACTATTTTGGTTGTATAGGGTTTAAGTATAAAAAATTGAGCTAGAAGGGAGGAATTTGAGGTTTACACAAGCTAGGTAAAATTACATGGAAATTAGGTAAATAGGCTAAGTACCGTAATAATTTGAAAGCTCCCTACTTTAATTTGTGCTTTTAGAAAAAAATGGTCTCT
>JALLOT010004114.1:0-10582 GCA_036939595.1 Thalassiosira livingstoniorum | reverse complement strand
AAACCTTCCAGATAGCAAGCAGCGTCTTTACAAGAGTTACTTCGCTGCTGCTGACTCCGCGATGGAACAGGGCAGAGTGGCGTCGTCTACCAAAGCTCGGTCAAGTCAGTTCGCCCGCTGGGAGACCTTTGCCTGCGATGTGGGCGTCGATCCTTACCTTGACCCAGGATCGACACCATACCGCACAAAAGTCCGATGCCTCAGTGGATTCGCAGCACAAACAAGAGACAGAGAAGGTAGACGAGGCGATCCTGTCAAAAGCCAGACAGTTCGTGCAACTGTCGCAGCCATTGGCCAGACGATCAGTCTGGACACGGGACGCAACCCCACAAAAGGCGACGACGGCAAAGTCCTCTACCCCCTCAAATTAATGTACGACGGATGGGCCAAAAAGGACAAGCCCACTGAAAAGATGATGCCAGTGGCAGTGGATGTTCCAGAGCTCCTGGCGGATTTGGGGCGTGTCAAGAATTCATCTCAGAAAGTCCGAGCGCTCGGTGACCTGGCCCTCATCGCCTATTACTACCTTCTGCGCGTGGGAGAGTACACTTACAACGGCGAACCCACTGGATCCGAACAAACTGTGCAATTTTGTGTCGAAGACGTTACCTTTTTCAAAAAGGACAAGACGGGCCAATTAAAAATGATCCCACATTGGCGTCGACCAAAAGAAATTCTTTCGGCTGATGGAGCCACATTGAAGATTACCAACCAAAAAAATGGTTGGAAGGGTGTGGCGATCCACCACCATGCCAACGGGCACCATCACCATTGCCCCGTCCGCGCCCTTGCCCGCCGCGTGGTCCATATTCGTAAATATACTCATGCATGTTCCGCCTGGCTCTCTACTTATTTCGAACAGGGGAAGCTTAAACACATCAGGGACGAGGACGTGAGGGAAAGCATTAAGTTTGCGGCAACGGCACTTAATTATCCAGAAAACAGGGGAATTCCCATCAGCAAAATAAATACTCACTCTTACCGCATTGGTGGCGCAAACTCTCTCCTCATGGCAGGTTACACAGACACTCAAATCCAGAAAATGGGCCGTTGGCGGGGGGAGACGTTTAAGGAATACATCTCTGACACCCTGTCGACGTTTTCCGCGGGCATGTCCCGCAGCATGAAAAATGTTGTCAAGTTTGTCAGCGTCGAAGGGTTCAAAATGACAGATGTCACGCCCGCCATCTTGGCCCTCCCAGACCAAACCGCCGCCGCTGCTTAAACTGCCGGCCGGGGACGGAGGTCGGCGTCGGCTGCCACCTGCAGCCACGGCAGGGGAGCACGGGAGCTGGGAGCACGGAGAGTGAATGACGGCGAGAGGTCGGCCCCACCCGCCTCCCGCCTGACATGCTTGGGCGGCCTCCATCCCCCAAACTTTTCCATGCACCCAACCCTTGCCCCCGCCGTGGCCTCTCCTCACACTCACCTTGTGGGGCAACGAACGCCGTCCCCGCACCCACCCCTCATAAAAAATTCCGCGGCGGCAACGGGCGTCTGGGCAAGCCGTCGACGGGGCACTCATGGCCGATCGCCATGTCCAGGCAGGCGGCGCCCGCCAACCATCACTGACACTGCTTCTCAATGAACTATCACAAATCTTTGTGTTCTCACAGTAGATACAAGTACCCAATACATACTTAGTAATAATATTATGTTCTTTTCCACACACTGCCAAGGCATACTGGCTTCTACACTCACAACGCTTCCCCTTTTTTGCCCTTTCTCCTATACAAATGTGCGTCTTTTTGCCCCCAATATACTGTGCACGGGTTGCAAGGCAACTACAAACCTGTCGGCGGTCCTGGCGCACCGGAGATGTTTTGGCACCAGACATGACCCGCCTCGCCCATCTGACACAATGTCCGAGGGAACATGTCTGGTACTTACGTAGATTGGGGATTGCCAAAACTACCCCTCGCCCAGACACTTCATACACAATGTCTCCGTGAAGTGCATATGGGTTCGCACTGGGCTTAATCTGGGTTAGGGTTAACCTACCAGATTTAGCCAGTGTGAGGGCTCAGGGGGTGGCTTAGATAAATCTAAGCTCGTAGTTTTCCGGCAATCTTTGTAGTGTCACATGACCACTACTACCTGTGTCCAGCTAGATACACTACCTACGACTAGTCACGTCACGAGGAGGACGGAGAAACATAGGTCCAGTGCGGTAGTACTTGATTGATGTGACGGGCAGACGACGAGAGCTCCTGCATCCACTCGTCAATCCCACCTGGATCTTTTCTTGATGGATGATCACATGCAAGCCAATGACATGGCATGTGACATCCAGAGCTCTGAGTGATTCTGGGACTCAATGCACACTCATGCATGTGAGCCACCCAGCACAGAACAATTACAAACTAATCTGTTCATGTGCTCATTCTTTTGTTGGAAGAGCGCTACAACGAGCTACCACCTAAATGGTGTATCTAGTTGCAGCGAGTGTTGGAAATTTATCTTTGTTTTAGTTTTAGCTACGGCTTTCTACTACCACGATGTCCATCGAAGACGATGAAAGTGCTGAGGAAATGAACCCTGAGTTCCGTGAACCCAGTACTGGCCAGGGATTCGGCGGGGAGGAGGAAGATGAGGAGGAACCCGCGGTCGTGGATCCACCTCCGGCTCGTCCTAATCGTCGTAGTCAACAAACCCGGCTGAGCACCCTCCAGCAAGAAATGCTTGCTCTGGAGCAAACCCGTCTCCAGCAACGCCAAGGAGCAACCATTACCCAAGCCACTCAAGAGGAAACCACGGACCTCAACAACGCTGCGGTCGAAACTGTTAGAACTAGCAACGAAAGCAATCCCACAAACAATGAAACCAATCCCACAAACGGCAACGGCCCTACAACCTCACCCGCCGTTGCCTACACCATCGTACCCAACACCGATCTTCCAGCACCAAAGAAACCCAAGTCGGTTGGACTTGTTGCTGCCGTGCAAGCTGCGGAAACAGAGGAATATGACTTTGAATGTATGATTGAGGAATTGGAGGTTATGGGAAAGACAATCCCACCCGACAATGCTGAGAAAGCGGCGTTTAAAAACTTAATCCACGAACAGAACCTATACGCATTTCTCCTTATGAAGCAGGACTCACCGTTCCTTCATATCCTGCACTCTCCGGCACGGTTCTTCAAATCCCGATCTTGCAAAATCAACGATTACCACAAAAAGATCATCATCTTCGTTGGCGACCGCACACGTGACAAAGACCCCATCCCCATGATTGTGGGAGACCAAGTCTTTGGGGATTGGGAAAAGAAGAAGGGCCCAAAAGACGTGAATGTTCTTAAAAACTACTATCAAAATCATTCAAACCGCAAGACCTTTTTCGACATACCTGCTGGCACTGAAACTGAGGAGGTTTATTGCCCCAAGTTCCCTCTCCTCCCCACCGCTCTCATCCCGTGGTTACTGCAAGAGCGGCGCACTCCCTGGGAGTTGTACCTCAAGGTACGCGAGGTGATCGATGGAGTAGACGGTCAGTCCCCCCTGTCTGTCAACGACGCGAAGGTGTTTGAAAGCCTGTTGATCTATTGTCGCATGGCATGTGTCAAAAGTACGTCGGGGAACACAAGCCAAGTTACACGAAGCCTCGAACCCATCTATGACTTCCACAAGGATCTTTGCAAGTTTTGCACTGCGCGCCTGGATACTACGCTGGGGCCTCGTCCACCCAATGCCACCACCACTTACGCAACCAACCAGCAAGCCCCACCTCAACAACCCCCAGCGGTCACCGCAGTCGACATCGCCCGAGCCACACTCCTTGGGGCTGACGACCAACGCAAAAAGACGGACGACGAGAAAAAGAAGCTTAGCCTGAAACAAAAAATCAGAATTTGTGGATGGACGGGTCAGCGCAACATCAACAAAATCGCTGCCCTGTGGCAGGACTTACGCAACGAGCCGGAGGTGAGCGAAAAGCGAATTCTATTCTCCGAAGCAGTGTACGAAGCCGCGAAGCACTTTGGTTTTCCAATCACAAAGTTCACAGTCACAGACAAGTGTCTGAAGGACTTATCCAACGTAATCCTTGCGGCGGCATCGGGAACCAGCCTGGCGGCATTGGAAGAGGATTTCTCCTTCATGCAGTTCCTGGGTCTCACCAATGAAATGACCCGTGCCCTACTTGAACACGAGGAAGCCAAGCGAGCATCTGAGGGAAAAAACAGCTACAGTGAATGCAAGTCGCTAAAAAGTCCAAACAAGCGGATGCGCGTACCTCCTATTGGCCTGGCCAAGTTCTTGCGGTTCCTCCAAACATACGCCATGGCTGTCTTTGTCCTGTGCCAGGGGGAATGTCCGCATTTCAAGGAAGTACTAAACATGGCTAACATTCTTCAAATTTTAGAAGACAAGGAAGAAGCAATTCCTCAACGATACTGGCCATACCTTACCTGGTATGTCATCGATGATGGCCGCCAGTTCTTTGGAACTCACATCCCGGAGAAGTATTACGACGGGGCCTACCATCTGAAAGAAGACACCCCGTTTCCGGTATCCATCCTGCCCGTGGTCAATGCCGATCTTCGGTGCCTAAAGTTGGGAAAGCCCCATGACCTGCCTGTGGAATGGGACGTTGACAAGTTGAAAGGAGGGAGTAAGAAGGAGCCAAACATCGAGTCGGGATGGCATGATTACTATGGGACTACGTACCAGCCGCCACGGTGGACTAGCTCTGGAGGGTACCCCCGTCAGGGAGGATATGCCAACCAAGCTACATACAGCGGTGGAGGGTCAGGAAACAGCGGTAATCAGTGGCTAGAGTCAAGCTCAAGGGGGCAAGGAAAGCAGCAAGAAAACCAAGGCAACCAGCCAACATGGTTCAAGGACACCCACCCCATCATACGCAACCTCATGGAACCTTACGCAAAAACTCACCAAGTTATCAGCATGAGCCGCATTTTGGATAATGCAGGCCTCAAAATGGGGCAACTCCCTTATCTAAACAAGTACTTCAAGGATGGAAAAAGCACTTGTTGCTACAATTACCTGTCAGGATACTGTCATGTTGGAGCGAGGTGCAATTTTGAACACATTCCAAAACGTGATGTGAATGATCGGTTCGCGGATGCATATTGCAAAGCAATTCAGGCAGGAGTCAAGAAGTGTGTGGAAGACAAGCAGGCACAAGCTGCACAAGGCGGAGGCAACGACAACAAGCGTCAGCGTACTAGCGGCCAAGGATTCTGATCCTTTGCAGCTTCCTTAAACACCTCTCAGTTGGGATGGAGCCCGGCACGAGAGCTCGCGACGGCAAAAATCAAAAACGGCACACAAAGCCACGGCACACAAAGCCAGCAAACACAAAAATCAAACACACACAAACGCAAAACAAATGACACACAAAATGGCCCAGCCAACTTACAAATAAACTCAAAGAGATTAAAATTCGGAGGTGAAGGTGAGACGAGTTCGGATGACGGTAGAGGCGATGGTGTTTCGGTGAAGGCGGCGGTAGCGGGGAGAGATGAGGCAGCGGAGTCAAAGGGCGGCGCAGAGCACGAGGCAGACAAAGCAGCAGGCACGGAACGGCAAATATATATGAGCGGCAAAATAAACATTGACTTTAAAGAAAATAGGACAATCGACCCTATCAAAAATCCTGTAAATTTAATCAACTTACAGTCAACTTCCCTGACGGCACAGCCACCCCGTCCATTTCATGACACCAAAGAACAACGCGACCAAGAGCAACGGAAAGTGGCGGAGCAGTACCTCAACGAGCAATACCTGACCGACAAGGCAATGGAGGGAATACATCGCAAGCGATTTAAGCACATCAACAAGCAGAAACGAATTGAAAAGCAGCTGCTGCAACAAGACAAATCATCGGAATGGCGGACGCACCAAGGACATCAGCAATTGCCATCTGATTGGAAGTCCCCGCCAAGCAGTCACCTTGGACAAATGTGCCCACAGCGGGTAGCAATGGAACACCCTGCGGCGGACCTTCTAGTTCACTATGCCACCCAAGGGTGTCCGGCAAACGCCGGAAGAGACTGGACCCTAGACGAGTTGGAGGCCGCCATTGACATGGGACCTCACAAGGGCGCGTTGGAACCTGAGGCAATGAAGTATATACAGCAGGAAATGAAAGAGAAGGAGGCAGCGGGACAAGTAAAAATTGAAGAATGGGACTTACTCAAGCAAAAACTGCCACCGAAACTTAAAATTTGAAGAATGGCGGTGGTCCCACACAAATCGCGAGCATATCGATGCTTGCTTGACCTCTCCTTCCCAGTCAAGACTGCCACTCACGATGTGCCTTCGGTCAATGATTCCACAATTAAAACAGGCCCACAAGAGGCCTTAGACCAGATGGGCCATGCGCTCCTCCGCATAGTCTACGCAATGGCAGAGACCAAGGACGACGAAATTATTTTCTTTGCAAAGTTTGACGTGAAAGATGGGTTCTGGCGGTTAGTGTGTGAGGCAGGAGCTGAATACAATTTCTCTTTTGTCTTACCGCAAGCGCCAGGCGAACCAATTCGTATTGTGACGCCAACGTCCCTCCAGATGGGTTGGCTAGAATCCCCAAGCTATTTCTGTGCCTCCTCCGAGACGGCACGAGATGTCATTGACGTCTACATGGAGACGCCCACGGGTTCACTCCCACAGCACAAGTTCATCAACTACTCCAAAGCTCACCCTCACTACCAACTGCAGGCTCAAAAGGGGCAAGACAACATCATAAATCAAACCTTCAAATACAAAAATGAAGTTTATGTGGACGATTTAATTGCAATGAACGTCCCACGTACCATTGAAGATTTGAACCATCACACCAATGCCATCGGGCATGGCTTTCACGACGTATTCCCCTCGTGCGCCGACGATGCTAATGACCCAATGTCCCTGAAAAAATTGTTGAAGTTAGAAGGAGCATGGGCTATCGAAAAGGAGTGCCTGGGTTTCGACTGCGACCGAGCGGACAAAACTGTCATGTTAGCCATCGAAAAACGGGCAGCCCTGCTCAAAGAACTCAAGCAGGCCCTTCGGTCCCGACGGGGAATCAAGTTCAAAACATTTGAACGGGTCACCGGTAAGGTGCGCCATGCAGCATTCGCCGTGCCCGAGGGAAAAAGTCTCATGACAAATATTAACATGGTGCAATCAAAACAACCAAAACAAGTGTGGCTCAGAAAAAACACTGCTCTCCGAGACTCATTTGAGGATTGGCGGCAGATCATCCGCGACACTGCAAACGAGCCCACGCACGTCAGAGAACTCGTCACTGGCCATCCCCATGTCATCGGCATCGTTGACGCCTCGGGTGTAGACGGTGTGGGTGGGGTGGTAATCGGCGAACTAGACGCCGTTGCACCCACAGTCTTCCGGATCGAGTGGCCACCGTTCATAAAAGCACTGTTGCAAACTGACCAAAACCCAAATGGGACAATCACAAATTCAGACTTGGAGATGGCGGGGCTCCTTCTCGTCACAATTGTCATTTTGGCTGTCTGCCCAAACGTCAAACACAAACGAATTGCCCTGCTAAGTGACAACTCACCTTCGGTATCCTGGGCTGAACGGATGGCGTCCAAGCGATCCAAAATCGCTGGCGGATTGTTGCGTGTCCTCGGGCTGTTGTTGCGTCAATTCAAATTATCACCACTCACTCCTTTGCATATCCCAGGGAAGCACAACCGCATCGCTGACATCCCATCCAGATCGTTCGGATACAATAAACTTTGGCACTGTGAAACTAACACTCAATTTTTGTCACTTATGAACTCGACTTTTCCTCTCCCCCAACAGAACTCGTGGCAGACCTTCCAGATGGCAAACGCCGTTTTTACGAGAGTTACTTCTCTGCTGCTGACACCGCGATGGAACAGGGCAGAGTGGTGGTGTCTACCAAAAATAGGTCGAGTCAGTTCTCCCGCTGGGAGACCTTCGTCAGAGATGTGGGCGTCGATCCTTACCTTGACCCTGCAACCACTCCCTACCAAACAAAAGTGCGCTGCCTCAGCGGCTTCGCAGCCCAAACAAGAGAGCGAGAGGGTCGACAAGGAAATCCTGTCAAGAGCCAAACGGTACGTTCAACTGTCGCAGCCATTGGCCAGACGATCTGTCTGGACATGGGCCGCAACCCCACAAAAGGCGACGACGGAAAAGTCCTCTACCCACTAAAACTCATGTATGATGGGTGGGCCAAGACGGACAAGCCCACTGAAAAGATGATGCCCGTCGCGGTGGACGTGCCTGAATTCCTCGCCGACATGGGACGCACCAAAGGTGCATCACAAAAGGTTCGCGCCATCGGAGACTTGGCCCTCATTGCATATTATTACCTGCTTCGAGTTGGAGAGTACACCTATGACGGCGACCCCAATGGGTCGGAACAAACAGTACAGTTCAGGGTCGAAGACATAACATTTTTCAAGAAGAACAAACAGGGACAACTGCGCATCGTCCCACACTGGAAACGAGCCGACTTACTTTCTGCTGATGGTGCAACCCTAAAAATCACGAACCAAAAGAATGGATGGAAAGGGGTTGCCATTAACCATCACGCCAATGGACACCCCTACCTCTGTCCAGTCCGTGCCCTCGCTTGCCGTGTGCTCCACATTCGGAAGTACACCCATGTCAGAACGGCCTGGCTCTCCACCTACTTTGAGCAGGGTAAACTGAGACAAATTCGAGACGATGACGTGAGAGACGGCATCAAATTTGCCGCCACGGCCCTCGATTACCCCAACTCCCGAGGCATTCCCATCAGCAAGATCAACACCCACTCCTACAGGATTGGGGGCGCTAACGCCCTCCTCATGGCCGGCTTCACCGACACCCAAATTCAGAAAATGGGGCGGTGGCGAGGGGAAACCTTCAAAGAATATATCTCTGACACCCTCTCGACCTTCTCCGCCGGCATGTCGAGCAGTATGAAGAAGCTGGTCAACTTCGTCAGCGTCAAAGGCCACCGCCTCACCGACGTCACCTCGGCCATCATGGCCCTCCCCGATCAAACAGCTGCTGCGGCCTAAGGCCCCCCCACCGCCAGGGCTCTCCGCCAGGCAGAAAGCACAGTGCGGCACCGCACACACCCACTCCCCCAGGCGGTTTGTCGACAGTGAATGACATCGGGCCACACGCCGCAAGGCGAGCCCGATCGAACACAAGGACTCCATCCTTGACTGTCCCCGCCCGGGGGGGCGGCTGTAACACGTCCATCATTGTGCGACGCCGCTCCCTCACCTACCTTTCTGTCTACCCACCGCCCGGCTCTTCCCCTGACGGCGGGAGTCTCAACAAACAATGTGTCCGACAGGGGTCGGACGCTCCAGAGAGTTTACATCACGCGACGTCATGGTCAGAACCATTGACACCACCATCACATCACCTTGTCCACTTATGTTTGCCTTTGCTTGCTCTTGCGAATTTATGTCACAAAAGATCGCACTTAATCATCACATGTCATAAAAAAAAAAAAAATCTTTTTCAATCGCTGTTTTTGTTCACCCTATTTTGACAAGGCGTTTCGTTTCAGACATACAACACTTTTGTGGTCCAAGTCCACGGGTCCACATCGGCCGTGGTTTGGCACCAGGTATGACCCGCCCCGCCCATCTGACACAATGTCCGGGGGAACATACCTGGTTACTGCGACACATGGGGGTTGCCACAACCACACCCTTGCCCATCTACTTCAAGCAACACTCCTCGAAGTATATATATGGGTTCGCATCGGGCTTAATCAGAGCTAGGTACTAATCCTACTCTGATAGCCAGATGTGGGGCTGAGGGGGTGGCTTAGGTAAATCTAAGCTCGTAGTTTTCCGCCAACCCCTATGTCTAGTGCACTTACTACAAAGTGCACATCCTGTGTCCAGCTAGATACTCTTTGTACACAGTTTAGTAGCGAGGAGGACGGAGAAACCTAGGTCCAGTACGGTAGGACTTGAGTGACAAAAAATGGTAAAATGTAAAATATTACACCCCCCCCAAACAAAAAACACGGTGTAGCTGCATGAAATTTCATGTTTTGCATGTTTCGAACCAAAAAGATAACACAATGTGGGTATTTCCTGCTGAAATGCTCTGGAAATGATAGTAAAATTTAGATGATTTAAATTTAGGAGTGATGATAAGTACCATAGAGTGTTTTTAAAATAATTATGATCTAGTGCATAACAAGGTAATTTATCTAGTGCAAAACAGACGACTCAAGCAAAAGTATTATACAATGTGGATTAAGAACTCAAATAGGAGTACTATAAGAATGCTACTTAGGTACATCATACCTTAAGATTTTTTTACAAGTGAGGGGATGGAGTACTTATGTAACTGACAGCCACAAACTCCCATGTGGAATTTAGTAACAAGCAGTTTGTCCAATGTTGGACAAGCTGTTATAAAACTTGACCAATTTGTAGCCTTACAGTAAAGTAGCTACATACGCACAAAAAAATTGTGTTTAGATCTACCAGATATCATGGTAATTTTCAGGTTAATAAAATTAATAATCAACAGTTTACATCTGTCTTGGGTGTGATCTTTTGATTTGCTCATGTCGTCTCTGTACATTTTATGCATGATTTTTGATGATGTGTACTGACTTCCAAATC
>JALLOT010004113.1:0-10584 GCA_036939595.1 Thalassiosira livingstoniorum | reverse complement strand
TGCAAATATGCACCTCTACCTGCCTACCAGCCTCTACTAATAGAAAGCACTCCCCAGCCCATGCCATGATCAACGAGCAAGCTGGGCGGGGGTTGTTGGTATTTCCCAGTTCTGGCCTTTTCACATTAGCTCTCACAAACACCTGCTCGCCCGTTGCGACCCCCACCGCCCATTCACCCATCATGATCATGTTGTAGCCAGATAATAGAATCATCATCTTCACAGTTGCCATTGGCTCGCACCCTGCCCTGGCTAGCTGTAAGAATTGCATTTTTGCATTATGTAGATGGTATTGTTCTACTCAAGATTAATCTGATCACTTCCCAAACATCAGTCACCTTATTTTCAACCCACAACATTTCAAATCTTTCGACATATTACTAATAGCTCATTGCTCAACCCTGCTCCAAACTGAAACTGATCAAACCATTTTCCAAGCACGATATCACTCTAACATGGATGCTCGTACGAAAAGGGGAAAGTTACTGAGGGGATTTTTAATAGTGGCTGTTGTCAACTCTTCAATTTGTTTACGATCTGAAGCAAGAGAAGAACAGGGGGAATTGGCTGATATTGTTTCTCGTACGGAAATGAAATGGAGGCTTGAAAAGATTCGAATTCGGAATGAAATTGAATCAGAAATTTCACATTTGCGTAGACCTCATCAAATAGTCGAACCGCCAAGATCTCTTCAGAAAAAGTCGAAGTGGCAGCCAAAATGGCTATCCAAGCACTTGTCCCTCAACAAGGCAAAAGAAGCCTTATACGACCAAAGAGAGCTTGACTCTTGGACGCAAGGATTTTGGGGCCACTTCAATAAACATAAACCACCAACTGCACAGCCAACATCAGACGACAAAGGAGTGTCAACAACAGCACCTGTTGCTCAGCCAACTACTCAACCAACTAAAATTCCTACAAATCGACCAACAGTTCATCTGTCATCCATTCCGTCTAATGCCCCTTCTGAATCTTCGAAGCCTACGATGTCTCCATCAAATGTACCATCTGAATCTCTTTTCCCATCCTTTTCAAATGGCCCTTCTAGTTCTCCGTCAATGGATCCTACATTTTCTCAATATCCTACAACGGGACCGTCCAATGTTCCATCCAACGAACCTACATTTACTCCTTCTCAAGCTCCATCGCAATCATCTGAACCAACCTGTTCCATTTCCAGTGCACCTAGTAAATCTCTGATGCCATCAATCTCCAATAACCCTTCCTTTGTCCCATCCAGCATTCCCACTTCTTCTCAAACTCCTACACTCAATCCATCAAATGCTCAGTCAAATATGCCCTCAACTTTGCCTTCGAATGCTCCGTCAGATTTCCCATCTGAAATACCATCAAGTGAACCTACCACATATCAATCAAGTGCACCATCGGAATCGCAACCTTCAAACATGCCATCAAGCAATCCTACCAGTTCTCAAGCTCCTACACCCAACCCATCTGGTGTTCCATCTCAAGTGCCATCAAATCAGCTTAGTTTTCATCCGTCTGGTAATCCATCGTACAGGCCATCGATTGACCAATCAAATGCCCCGTCTTCTACTCCAACAAATTCTCCATCAAACCAATCTAGCGTGCATCCATCTGGTGCGCCCAGTGCATCTCCTACTCCTAATCCGACGAAAAAGCCAACCACGATGCCTTCCACCTCTCCGTCTCAAAAACCTACTTTGGCTCCTCACCCAAGTTCTACTGGGAGGCCCACCCAAATTCCTCCAGCATCTTCCTTTGATCTGTACGCTTGGGGATATCAAAACAAATTTGGGGTGGATGCTTATTCCATTACTGTCCCAATTTCAATGGATGAAAGTGTGGTGGACGTGTCGGCTGGTTTCCGTTACGCAATGATACTTCTTCCTGACGGAACTGCTCGTTCTGCTGGTCATTATTATGATTTAGACGATTATTACGGGGAGATGGGTGTCCTGGGAGTGGTTGAGGGAACAAACCCATTTCAAGACATTTCTCAAGTTTTTGATGCCGAAACAGGGACCACAGTTGATGCCCCTCCCTTCAAGAGGGTGTTTGCTGGGTGGCAACATAGTGGACTGATTGACACGGATGGTCGTGTTTGGATGACTGGCGAAAATTGGGATGGTGAACTTTGCCTTGGCGATATAGAGGACCGAATGATTCCCTACAGAGTCCCAATAGAGGGTCGAATAATTGATGTAGCTATTGGTGTTGGTCATACTTTTTTGCTCCACGAAAATGGAACTGTCTTCGGGTGCGGCTCGAATGGATCCGGGAGACTTGGACTGGGTGATATTTGGTCGGTGCGCACACCAACCAAAATAGAGGGTCTTGGATTTGTTGAGAGTGTTTCAACAAGCTTTGGTCACACTCTATTCCTATCGACTAGCAGATTGTATGTGTCGGGATGGAACTTTTTCAATTATAGTTACTCAGACACCGTCTTTTCCGGACAACTTTGTGTTGATACTGGTGGCGATGATGTCCTCACTCCACTCGCTCTTTCGGATATCAATCGAGACGAAGTAGTTTCTTTCAAAGCAGGTTGGTCATCATCCTATATTCTTTTCAAAAATGGTACAGTTGTTGCATGCGGAGACAATGAAGTGGGACAGCTCGGTGATGGAACCAATGAGGATAAAATCCGCACAACAACTCTAACGCCAACTCCGATCAAGAAGCTTGGGGTGGGGCCGATAGCAGATTCTGTATTCTTCATTGATCACAACGGGGTTGTTTATGCAGCTGGGGATAATTCAGTAGGAGAGCTTGGAGTTGGAGACTGGAATGATAAGAATGTACCAACAGTTGTGCAGTTTGGAGATGATATTGATGTCCAGCATATTTCAGCTGGTCATTCTCACACACTTGCGATGGTGAACAGCAAATCCAATTGAATTTATAGAGCAGAGTCATATGAGTTTTGTTCATTGAGTTTTGAAGTGGGTGGGCTTATGGCATGGCGCGCTTTTTGTGCGATGCTGCCTTTTTGTTCTGACATGGTTGTGGGATCATCTTTATGTTATTTGATGATTTTTTATTTGAAATGCATGCACTTTTTTCGATAGCTTTTTTACAAAAAGAGTTTTAATCTTTTTTGAGACATCAATTAGATATTTGGCATTGGAAACATTGCTTTTTTCACACTATTGTACACCCTGTACATTTGTTTTGCTTGTTACGAATTTTGTTGAACATTTTTTGTGTAGAAGAAAATTCAGGAAAAATTGGAACCACTATTTTTCGGTGCCTCTTCTACTGCAAAGCTTGTTATGCACTGTTTTGTTTATTGTAGTTACAGACCGCCTGTCACCTGATTGCAATGAACCAGCAACTCCCAAACACCTCAATTGATATTGAAGAAAAAATGCAGTTGCCATCTCATCCACTACATTTTTGACAGCGTCCAATCATCAACCTCTGTCATCATTTCCCTCAAAAGGATGATCTGTCCCAGTTTTCACCATTACCTTGGGGAGGTGGTACACATATTTCCCTTGCATTAATCATTGCTTTGAAAGGGATTCCAGCTGTGTAAGTCACAATGTAGTTTCTTGTGTCTTACAGACATTTTTGGTAAGGATGAATTACCATTTAATTGTAACTCATTAGTGCTACAGTGGAATTTTTTCATTCTACACATGTTAATTAAATGGAATGGAAAATCAATCGTCAATACAAATCACCAATGCTTACATAGCTAAGTATTATGTGACATCCTTTGCCAAGACAATTTTTGCAAAATTTCAGTTTTCGAGTTGTTGAGTTGTTGAGTTGTTGAGTTGTTGAGTTGTTGAGTTGTTGAGTTGTTAAGTTGTTAAGTTGTTAAGTTGTTCCTTAGCAATGTGGTGATGAGTGATAACATCTTCAGAAAATCTGATATTAATAGAAAGATTTCATCTAAGTCTTTATGTAGCCATTGGTCTAGAAAATTCATTTTGGACTTAAATATCACAGAGCAGATTTCACAAGTCCTCATTAATTATTGTCATGCTTAGATCCTGGGGTTTGCACTGGTACTTATTATCCACATAAAATTTTGTGTCAATAGTGCTGGGTTTTTCTGGTGCCATGCATGAATTCAGTTTCTACACAAATGCTCAATATACATTGGATCCCCTTAATCCCTGATTGGGTGGATAATAGCAATAAGAAAACATGAAATTGACTAAGCTGAGATCAATGTCAGTGTCATTTTTATCTGTATAGAGGCTTCTTTGGAAATATTTATTAAGTCTTCTCTGCATGATAATTTTGGTTTATTGTTGATGGGAAGATTTCATGTAAACTCATTGTTTTTCCCTTGAAGATGCCATGATCTATTTTTCAAGGTACAGTCACACTATTGTATATATCCAATCATTTCTCTTTTGGGAATATGATGTTTGATTTTGACCTCTCTTCTCTTGGTTCTATATTAGAACAACATGGCTTGGAACCTAAGGCATAATTTTGAAAAATATTATGGCTTCAGGTGATGCACCAATAAATTTCAATAGTGAGTCTCAAAGCATGGTCTTAGATAAGAGTTCAAATATTTAACAGAAATTATCAAGGCCACCTTTCTAAAATTAATTGGGCCCCACATGATACAGGTAGGATAGTAGTTGTCTTTTTAAAGTCTCAAAATAACATCCAATCTAAATCAAAATTTGTATATTTCCATAGTTTGAATAAATTTTAAAGTATTTCATTACTTTCTACATAATATTTCAAAATTTGAAAAATCAATTTGAGCTAAGGAAACCATTCAAACATATCAAAATTAGTGTGGTGGCAATACCATCAGAATGTAAGAAACAGATATTTCAGTCTCTGAAAAAAGATTTTTGATGTAAGGGAATAGTGTTGAAATTGAAAAGTCAAGGCTCTTTGAGCCTGTTTTCCAGGATTTGAAAGTTGCATTGGGAAATTTTAAACAAATCCAACCCATATTATGACAATAAAATTTCATCAAATTGGACAGCTGAGCTGGATTGAAGTGAAAATAGTCAGAATTGTGCAAAATGTAGGTTTACTCTTCCCTCCAAATGCCATTTAAATTGAATTGCTGAAAAATCAAAAAAGATATACATCACAAATATGTTCAAAAGAATATAATTGGTATCAAAATCAAAATGGATGTATAGTTGAAACTAAAAATGAAAAGACCCATTGGTGTCATTGTGATTTGTTTTCTGCATATATCATGTACTGTTATCTGAGGAATCATTTTTGAACCACCAGTAAAATTTCCATTTTTTTACCAAAAAGGATAATAAATTGTATAAAAAGAACATTGCCATTAATATATCACCTCACTAGTACCCTTAAAATATTTTTTTGATCGTGTTTAGTTGAAAACTTGTTTTTTTTTCAAAATAAGCACCAAGAAGACCATATCCATATAATCACTTTACAATACTTTTTTAAAACAACTTTTAATCACAAATTTCTCTTTCATCAAAGCTATCTACACTCTAAATGGATTTACAATGTAGATTATTCTAATCCTATTTTTAGACCTCTCTTTTGTCTGTTGAGGGAAATCCACACTTATTTAATGTGTGAAACAAGACAGTTAAAGAAAATTTTCAAGAATTAGATGGTTGCACATCCTGTTTGTACAAATGGTGGAGTTAAAACCTGCAAACTTCCATGTAAAAGAAAATGGAACATGAAAAAAGTCATTCTTTTGTTTCTTTTGCATTAAGAGATTTTGAAGTGAAAACACAAAAGGATCAAAAATAAAAAAGGAGTTAAATTCAAATTCAAGAAGCTGTGACAAATGATGGTTAAATTCAATAAGGCAACTATCACATTTTAATCTGACTCACAAAAAATCAACTATTTTTGAAGAATGATTGAAAAAGCTATGTATGGCATCAACACACTTATGATCTGTGAATATATGGATCTAAATTATAAAAAAGAAATGATTTTTCAATTAATGTTAGTATCATTTTACTCATGACAACTAATATACATAGAATTTTTCATTCAAAAATTGAAAAATGTTTCATTGTCTCATAAAATGCAATTCAAAGATAAATGAAATACTTCTAAAAGATTTTTCTTGTTCATCAAAGCTTTCTTTGAAATTTGAAACATGCAAAACATAGAAAATATTTATGAATTTATGATTTCAGTTCTATTGATAATAATAAAGAATTTTTATGTTAAATTCTAAAAAATATGTTTATTTTTGTCGACATAATTTTTATTCATCATTTGTAGTTTTCTTTCATTTGTAAGTCTTTTTCAGAATATATGGTTTTCTTTTGACAAAAAAATTGTAATACTTCTATCATTAATTTTTATGAGTAGGATGTCTCAATATTTGACCTTTTTCATATTAAGAATTGAATATTTAAACACCATTTTACTTTATCCATATCCATATTTTGATTCCAAAAACCCATGATTTTATGCAAAAAAAATCATTTTTCAAAATTGACAAAATTACATTTATGATGATATTTGTAAAATACATAATTTGCTCTAGAGTAAGTGGTACCTAGCTAAAGAACATTATGGCCTCCTCTTTGGAGTAGTTTTTGTATATGAGTAAGTAGATACTAAGTTGGAACTTAGGTATCTGTTGTATGCACCTATCATACTTACCTTAGATATAGCTAGTAGAGGTTGAGGCTCTAGTTGTGGCTATTAACCAGCTTTTGCCTTGCATGTGGCTTTTCCAAGATAACACCATGGCAAAAACCATTGCTGAAAAAAGTCATCATAATGGTTAAATTAACATTGAATTACACCAGAATTGAAAATACAAATTATCTGAAGTATCTCTTGTTTAATGGTGATGGTTAGGGCTGAGAAGGCCTAGTTTATGCCTCTTAGTTCAAAGCTTCTGCTGGTACTGCCACACTATGGCATCCAACATTGATTCCCATTGACTGTTTCTGATCAAGCCAAGCACATGGTTTGTTGGATGCAGTTGTATAACAATATCTTTTGTGTTGGTAACAGTAGAAGTATAAGTGGATCTACCATTGAGGTGTCACAATATTTGCCTTTGCCATAATGAAATGTCATTTTCACCATGCTTGTCATGTTGCCATTGTGAGCACCTACATGGTTGTATTACTACTAAAATTGTAGATGCATGCTATACTACTCTATTTTTTATGCATGCATGCACATGTATTTAGAATTTTGATGTAATGAAAAAATAGTGTGTAGGTACCCTATTTCAGAAGAGGGGCCAAATACTTTTATGTTTGAGGTGGTAAATTAAAAAGCATTTCATGATATTATTAGCAGTACTGATAGGAAATAGCAAGGCAACAGGGAAAACATCACTTAATTTTGTAATAATGACACAAAATTTCACAAAAAATATAGGAAGATTTTTCAAAATTTGAAAAGTACAAACCTTAAATTTTGAAACATTCAATGTTTTTGAGGTGCAAACTAGTGCAGAATTGGAAAGATGTGACTGAAAGAATATTAATGGAATGATAACATTGTATCTTTTATGTATTTTTTTGTACTCATTGAGGTGATTAATTTGAATCTAATTCTTTGACAGATACTGGTAGGTTCCAATTATTGACTCTGAGTAGTAAATTTAATGACCCATTGGCATTTACAATTGCTAATCTTCTAGCACAGAATAATTATAGCAATAGTAGAACAGTAATCACAATGAATGTATCCTTTTATCAAATACCAATGTTTTTTATCTTTAAATTTGCTTTAATATTAATATCTGTTATGATGTTTTGCTACAGCTGTGCTGTCCTTACCTGAAATTCCACCCTGAAACCCATGAAGTGGATGTAATTCCTGGAAACAAGGATTCTCCACTGATCCCTGGGGATGTAACTCAAATCCACATTTGGCTTTATTTGTTCAGTGGTTGCCTTTTTAACCTGTTTGCAACATAAACCACAATCATGGCACTCAATATTTGACCAACTTCAATATAATAATTGTGGTGTTGAGAACCAAATAAATTATTCCACTGAACCCATAATTCACTGCTGTGAAATATTTTTGTTTAATAAAAATGCAAAAAATTTTTTCCCACTTCACCTCAATCACTTGACAATCATACCACCATAAAGCAATGTTAATAAAATCAAAAAACATAACTTGGAGACACAGATAGTGATGCTTGTAACACTTTTGAAATTGTGACTGTAGAAATCATTATTTGAAAAGGAGGTTTTTATCAAAGCTGAATACTGTAGAAACAGAGAAAGAAAGACAACAAACAAATTAGATGATGTAATCTAAATAAAAATCAAGCACAAAACCTAAAAATTCTTATATCTCTTTCAATGATAAACAAAAAATATTCTCACTATTTTTTGTTGCACTTTTGTCTCAAAAGTGTGTCAATTTTTAAATACACATCATTATGCCTGAGCATAATATCACAAGAATCATTTTTGATAGGCAATAAACAATGGCAACTGGGTATACTGGTAATAGATTACACTGCTAAAAAATTGTAAGGCATCTGGAAGTGAATAGCAAAGCATCCTAAACCATTCTAAAAATCCTGCCAATCTATTAATAAAATTACAATAGTCCACAATTTTTGAACATTCAGTACAATTTTTTTAGAAAATGACCAACAAAATCAATCACACTTTTTCTCTGGAATAATACCATTTGTCAATCAATATCACAAATCAAAAAATATGTCTGCAGATGTATCTACATTGTGCTTTTAGTTTTTACTAATACATTATCTACTAATTCTGTTTTTTATGGCTGCTTTCATTTCAGCTAAAATTGTTAAGTCTAATGTTTGCTCCAACTGTTAGTTCTACAATTCAGTGTGCTATTAGCCTTAACTTTTTTAAGCAGATTTTTTGCTCCTCATATATTGTTTCCTATTTCTTCTTCTATTAATTCCCAGTTTTTTGTATTATTCAAAATGTTATTTTGTTGTAGTTCTGAGTTGATAGATGATTTGCTTCTTCTATTGGCTTGTTTTTAATACTATTTTTTCAACACATTTATTATGTTATTGATTTCTGTCTATTGACATTACTCCCATTGTTTCTAATATTTGTTCTGTTAATATTTTAGTTATCATTTCTAGTATTGCTATTATTTCAGCTAATTTGTCTTCTGTTGTCTTTTTGGCTTTTTTCACTACTGAATACATCATTGATTGCACTATCATTATGAAAATGATCAATACCTTTTTCTTTCTTTTATTGATATTATTGTTCTTTCTACCACCATAAGTAGTTCATACTATTCTTTCTCTTTCTATCTTTGTTTCTAGTGTTACCTTTTTTCATTATGTACACCCCTAATTGTTATTTTTAATTATTATTATTGATTTTGTGACCTGACATGGATTATAAATGTTTTTTACTCATATAATGTCTTTGTACTAATGTAATTGCTTCTGTGTTGGGTTCTGTTGACGATTCTCTCATTTTCCTGTGTTATTTAATCCAATCATTTTTTTACCAATTTTTTCATTTCTGATTTGTTGATAGTCAATAACAGTGTTTCTGATTTTTTATTATTGGATTTTAGCATCTTGTTTTCTTCTTTCTTGAGTTTTGATTTTTCTTTGATATTATTTTGCTTTTGTTAATCTCTATTGTTTTGTGCTTAAAGTTTATCTTTTCAATTTAATCTTTGTTTCTGTTTGCTTCTAATATTGTTTCTACAGTGGTTTCTGCATTTGTTCCTATTACTTTCTTGAATGTTTTCATAGTTTTCTACTTTTTTCAAATTTCTGATTCAAAAAAATATCTAAATTGACTTTTTTCTTTTAAGTAACTTCTTTCTATGACCATCTTTTATATTTAGATGTTATTATGCTTCTAGCATTATTGTATTAATTTTAATACACATTCTTGGGATATCACAATTGTTATCATCTTTATTTCTTGAGAATTTTGTAGAGTGACTTGAATGTTTACATATTTCGATAGTATTTTAAAGGATATTGAATGAACTGTACAAACTATTTGATCACAAAAGTAAAAGTTTTTGTTTTCAATTTGTTTTTTTATAAAAAATGAGGTTACTTCAATGTGTAATTCACTATACCTGATGTTGTGTGTTCACAAACCAATAATTGAGCTGAACCAAATTCATTTATGGATTGTTACTTCAAGTGTGGATTTTATGTCAAAAAGAGCAATATAATAATTTGGTTTGGATAATGTTAAATAAAACAAACAGGACTAATAATAGGACACGATCAATTTCAAAGAAAAATCCTGTAGTTCTTTTTTCAAAACTTAAATATTAAAAAATGATTTCTTTTTTAATAAGAGATTAGATTATGTAAACAGTCTTCTTCAAAATTGTTTGCATTTTACCAATTACTGTGGGAAAATAAGCTGTTACCAGATAAGATATTATCATAAAAGGATGATTTTTTCAAATATGACAAAGTGCTTTCTTGTATAAGAAGAGAAACCCTGAAAGATTTTGATTGTCAGATGGGATGTCAAGCACAAAACAATAATTTAAATTAACCTCAATACAAATTGCCTCTAACTTCAACTACTGTATTTACAATGAGTCATCTGGTTTATTTCTGATAAGTTTTCAAAAAAATAAAATAATGTTGATATGAGTCATTTTGTTATTTAGCTTGACAGAAAATTTTCAAGG
>JALLOT010004112.1:0-10576 GCA_036939595.1 Thalassiosira livingstoniorum | reverse complement strand
AGAAATCAGCAGGAAATCCTGGGTATAGCTCCAATCTGTGAGATTGGGATTGTATGTAGTATTGTTAGACTACTTAGGTACCTAGGTAGGTAAGTACAATTGTATGGTACTATCCTACGTACCATACTACTAAGTACTACACTAGCTACCTACATGGCATTAAAAAAAGATCGCGGACGCACTTCAACTGGAACATCATCTCAGCTCTCGCTACTACTAGTGATTCGTGATCCTGCTTCGTGATCGCATATCGCATACGCAGTTCTCCTTAGAGAAGTGGACCCCCCCTATTTTCGCGTAGAAGTGGACCATTTCCAGAATCCCTCTCTAGAGAGCTAGAGAAACTACACTAGTACATAGTTGAGGTAGAAATTGCATGATATTTGGCACTATTGTTCATTACATATGTAAGAAATAGTGTGCAATTTTTCAGTATTGTACCAGTGCCTGTGGTGAAGTGTCATTTTTCAATGGCCTTCTCCAGCTCATTTTTCGTTGACGTCGACAATTGACAATGCAATTTTCATTCTCCCAGCCATGCCGGACACAAAATGGATCCAAGAACGGCAAACTCACAAGAAACCCACTGTCTCTTCCACCAGGAGTGAGGCCTACACCTCCCACAAGAAGCTGACAGTCAGGTGCACGGTTAGCATGGTGAGTTTTGCTGCTGTTTGGCTACTGTTTGGTGCAATTGACGATCGGCAGTTCAAACTTTTCTTTTTATCTCATTTGCAGGTGGTGATGGGCCTTCAAACCAAGATGTTATTCAATGCCTGTGGAGGTGAGTTGACAAGAACAATATCCAGTCCCTTTGGCCTTTGGATCGGATGTCAATGGAGCATAAGGTACAGATTCAAAAAGGGACAAGAGGAGCTGCCACGGCAGAAAATTCCATTTTTTATTATTGCTTTCATGTCCAGCTTATCCTTTTGACTTCTATTTTTGGTATACAATTGAGGAGGCAGGGAACTACAGTAGAAATGGGGGTTATTGTCCAACCTACAGTGAGGCTGATGGGGGGAGATGTCCCTTCCAGTTTCATCCCTTGTGACCAGCTCCGCTCATAGTGGTCTCTTTCCAGAGCATCCTGGGCAAGGCCTCATTTCCTCTCACAGGAGAAGATGGTTTCTGTCCTGAGTACTCAAAAGAGTACCTAAATGGCCTACTACGTCCTCATTTGAGTACGTAGTCAAAAGTCTATCCACCCACCCCAAATCGTCAAGATAATGCAACAGCAATCAAGCCCAACTCATCAGCTCATGGTCTATCCAATTTTCAAGGTCAACAAGCAAAAATTTGTGAAGAAGCTGCAAAATATGACCACAAGATGGCTTCATCATGGAAAAAATGCAAACTGTAGTGGTACTCAGGGAATTTATCCACCACCCTGTGCCTGTGTTGATACTACAGTGTCCAGGGTAGAAGTCCAGACTGCACCTACAGCTCAGGCCACCCAATACTAGGTACAATATGCATACATCAGCACCCCAATACCTAGATTGGCTCTAAGCTCCAATACTCATGTAGATAACTGCTCATTATTTAACACATGTACTGATTTGCACATGTCGACCATGGTAGTTGGAGCTTAGAGGTTCAGCATAGATATGCTAAATTGATAATCAACCCACCAATGGCCCCTCACTATGCCACTTGCTGCAATCACTGAGAAAGCCATCAGGGTTCAGTTCCCCTTCACCAGGGCCACACAAATCTCCAGCAAACCAGATAATGTCAGTCTATGCCAACTTTGAACTGAAGTCTACACCAATGTATTGGCAATTCCCTCACCATTCAGGGGTGGAAACAACAGTAACCTGGGTGCGGTCATGCTGGACCTCCAGTACTTCCAAAAAGCTGGCCACCATTTCAATGACAGCCTTAACCCCAGGGAGTACAACACAACCATTCCCAACAATGCCAATGCTGGTGTGTCTAATTGTTGGGAGGCAGAGCATAGACCTTGCAAACTCACCTAGGACAACACCCTTCTCACAAAAAATGCATTGAAAAATCAGATTGTGGCGGCAGTGGATGAAGTATACCTTGCCAAGTTGTGCAACCCCAATGAAGTAGGGGGGTCTGGAAGAAAACATTCAAAAATTTTTTTAGTCAAAATTCATGTAAGACCCCAAAATATTTTTTGGAGTGTAAGAAATCTATCATTTTTAGTGCATCACCCTCAATTCTTTAGTTTTGGCAGCCAAAACTGAAAATATTTAGTTTTCAACTAGTGACTCAATTCTACGTATTCTAGGTAGGAACTAGTATGATCGCTGAGTTATTTTGGATTTTTTGCAAAATGCTAGTAAGGTCAGTGCTAATGACACTTCCACTACAATGACTGGTTTAAATCAAAAGTATATCAATGACTAACATTTTCAATAAAACAAAAGTACATTGAACAAAGTTCTCAGTCTCTTGTATTGACAAATCTAGCAAAAAAGCACTACAATCTTTCTTCAATTGATTTACAACTTTTGAAATCAAAGTAAAACGTAATAATTCACAAACATGGCAGCTTTACTGATATTGCTGGTAACTATAAATAAAGCTCAGGCAACATATTTCAAATCTTACTCAGGCCCCTGCAACTTTGCTTACTTCATCACAGTGACAGGGGCATTAACAACAGGACCCAGGATTACAATAATTCTGAAATAATAGCTCAACCAATGTAGTCATTGGTATCAAACATCTCATGAAAAATGAGTGTGGAAAATATGACAGCCCAAATGGTCTGGGTGGAGACAATGACTGCCACGTTCCTGGAGCCTATGTTGCCCAGGGAGGCGGTTTTGACGCAGCATTTTGATGCAGTGGATCTGTTGTTTGGAGGTTGAGGTTTGTGTTTGGAAAGAAAGAGCAAGAATAACAACGCAAGCAACTGATGGTCACAAAACACAAAGTGGAACAAATGATCAAACACACCAGCAAAAGAAGAAAGAAAGGGTTTGGTACAACAAACTCACATGACTCCCGTTTAGAAAATGATTTGATCAGTGCTTCTCATGATGGGGTCCGTGAACAGATGGATGCGGCCATAATGCACAGTTCCCTCTTGAAGTAGGACACATACTTTTTGTGAATGCATTGGGTGGGAAACTTGCATGGACCAACCAATATAGAATGTTACCTTGTCACACCTATGATCAACATTATTGCATTTTTAATGTGAAGTTTCAGAAAATGTGACACAATATTTTTCAATTAACAAAAATAAAATGGAACTCACATGTGTTAACGGCAAGTGCACAAAAGAGATAAACAAAATTGGGACCACGGTTGTGGTGGCGACTGTCTCTGATTTGGACCAACACCAAATTCGTCCCCACTGTATGATATAGCAATACCTGACATTTGAGTTTGGATTCTTTGTGACTGGAATCCAAAGCAAATTTTTTAGTGCTTCATACATGGTTGGATGGTAAAACTAAAACAACATAGTTTGTGAGTTTACACGTGAGCTGACATAATATAAGACAACAAAAACAATGATCACTTACATTGCACCATGCACAAACCAACAGCTCAGTGGTATCACGCTTTCTACTCCTTCTTGCAAGCAGAAAGAAGTCATTGCAAAGTGGATACTCCAAGATCT
Organism: Thalassiosira livingstoniorum; assembly: GCA_036939595.1. Classification (NCBI taxonomy): domain Eukaryota; phylum Bacillariophyta; class Thalassiosirophyceae; order Thalassiosirales; family Thalassiosiraceae; genus Thalassiosira; species Thalassiosira livingstoniorum. The sequence continues at coordinate 6,969 of JALLOT010004112.1, read as the reverse complement.
GAGGGACGTGACACAAAACTCAGAAATGGCAACATACCTTAGAGGCTTATTCTCTTCAAGGCCATCTTAGTATCATGTGCTAGTAGCAGGACAGGCCGGAAAAAGGAAAAGTGGAGAGGAAAGGGGGGCAGAGTCAGCAGGGGAGATTGACATCCTCCTTCTCAATGCCTTTCAAACAATACTCAGCAAACTTACCGTCACCCACAAGCAATGCCTCAGACTGCCTCAGGGCTTTTGTGTCAACACAAAGCACCTCGGATGACATGCATGGCAACCCCTGTGAAAAGCGACCTTTGGCAATGTGATGTTGTAGCCACATCTAAAAGGGAGAGGGAGGGAAGTGAGAGTGAGCACAATGGGTCACTGTGAACATTGGAAAACAAAAAACAAACAAACATTATAGTGGACAACAAAGGCAGGTGCAAGTCTGGTTTGAGGATGTGCGCGCACTGAAAAACTTGGCATTACTGTAAGACTTACCTTGACAATCAGCCAGTGTTGTTTGGAATAGGATGGGTGGGAGAGTTGTTTGCCATGCTATGGTGTGGTTGCCTAAGGTTGCTGAACGTTGCTGTCATTGTGTGATAATGAAAAAAATTATGGCGCTGTGCTGTTACTGTGCATGATTTCTCTGCACACATGAGACTGTTTGTAAAACCCTTGGGTCAGAACACACATCATGTCTGTTAGAATGTGCTGACCCAAGGGTTTTACCTCTAAGTTCAAATTGCGAGAGCAATTTTTGTTACAGTTGCCATCATGAGTGAGCAAAAACAGACTACACCATTTTGAGGAGTTGACCATCTCCAATGATTGACTTTTGACAACTTAGCAAAATCGGCAAAGACTTTTTGTGTTACAAAAAAAAATAGGTAAAAAAATTAAGCGGGACTCACAATAAATTCTTTTCCAGACCCCCTAGTAGAAAATTCACTGAGAAATGAGGAGATATACAGAATGGTCATTTTAATAGTAAAGCATTAGATTTGGAGTATGGAGGGATACATAACAATACCTATATAAAATATTCAGGGTTCAATTTTGTTGAAAATATCAAAAAAATAGACAGGAATGTTTTGGTGGAACAAAATAAAATTGATCACCATAATAATATTAACCCATAATAACTTATGGTAATAGAAACAATTATGCCCTAAGTTAGAAAAACATGGAATATTTCCCATATAATCAGCTGATTTTTCAAAACCTATCCTTTATTGAAATTTTCTCAAGTAAAATGCAATTGTCTCACTCCCTCCCAAAAAAATCATGATTATTTTTCATGTGGATGCACAGCTTTTCTAAGGATAAATGTCCAAAAATTGTATCATTGACCCTTGTTGTTTTTGTTTTTGAAGGAAATATTTTTGGAGCACAAAACTAATAGTATAATGGGTCCCAAAATCAGATTTTTTGGTTACAACTCAGGTAAGCTTCAAAAAATATTTATTACAGCACAAAAAGTGTTTCATTAGTGCAAGGTTGGATCTAACTAGTGACCTTTGCATTCTCAACCCCTTTAGTACTGTAATTTTGATGAAATAATTAGCTTATAACCATGAAGTAAATATTTCTATGAAATACAACACCTATTTATGTATTTTGCAGTATCTATTTACTATTAGGTGTAGTTTCCAGGAAGGTTCAGTCAGTTGATGTCGTCACCTATTTTGGGAGGGAGGCTGTATCTATTGTTTGAAACAGTGAATAATGAAAAATATTTTTTGATATCACACAGGTAGGTGTACAGGGTCGGAGTTCCAAAATTTGTGACTGGGACTCTCAGAGGCTCGGGACTCTAGAGTCCCAAAGCCAAAGCACAGCCTTACTACTTCTGAATAATAAGGCAAGGTATTTTGAAGATGCAGTATGATTTTTATGGTAGCTAGCAAGCAAGCAGTAAGAGGCAGCAATTATGTACTGTCCGGTACAATAACAGATAGGAGTAATTTATACACAAGGAGCAAATTTTTTTGCACTCTAGGGTGTGTTGCGCACTGAAAACCAATTCCAAAATTCCATACTCTGGCGAAAATTGGGCAATACTTTGTATTTAAAAAAGATTCCTACCAACCCAAACCCCTGAAAAACAATCTGGTTCATGTCAAAATATTCAAGGAAGGGAGAAAATGAACAACATAGAAAAAATGAGGTAAGGGTTGAATTTTTATTGCATCATGGACAACATTCACAAAACTAATTGTACTGGAACTCTGCTTCTGTTTTTGTTGTCATTATTGCACAAATCCACCCACCAGTGCTGCACCACCATCACCACACTGTGGTTGTCTCATCACAACAGTCTGAAAACCTATTTTCTCATAACCACAAGCCATAGCAATATTTTGTCAGGTTCAAGTGGTGCAACAATGTCATTTCCAAACAATGATTCTCTTGGAATGGGAGATTTCATGCTATGTGCTATGCATGAATTGCTGGGATTTGGTAAGATTATTGATGTTGTCAATGAATTTCTTGCGGAAAAGATTACTTTTTGATTGTGGTATCATTATCACTGTGTTGCTGCCATTGCTATTCAAGATACTTTACAAACAAACTGCATGACATCATTGAAAGCATTGGCAACTACTTGTAAACTATAGATTAATTAGTATCAACTATTGATACCACTTTAAGGTGATCATGGTTGATCCTGTTGGCCAAGGAACAACTCATCAACTCACCTGCTTCACATTTTTTTGACATTCTATTAGGCTGGATCAGCTACTTTCATAGAACTTTTCAACAGTATTATTAGTTTAATACATGGAAGCAAAAAAATAACAAGCACAGGCGGGAGCAGAAATGTTTTGGGTGGCAAGTCCATGGCAGTGGCTTTTGGACATTACATTTGGATTGGAGGCTTTGCTGTATCATTGTTGCATGTCTCATGTCAAAAATAATGATTACTCACAGGTATGCACAACAAATAATCAGAAAATAAACATATGTAACCTTTTGTCATTGGTCATTGGTTGGAATTTCAGTGGCATATTAGAATGATTTTTGTACATAATACAAAATATACCATACATACACAGATTAGTCTATGTATGTATATAAACTACGAATTATGAAGGGAAGGCATCGAAGGGAGGGCATTGAACACTTTGTAACAAATAATATCCTCATGTTTAATCAGGCATTTCTAATGAAACTAAAATAGGTATTGTACTTCTATGGATGTTCTTTTGTTCAAAAGTCTTGAATAATGCGTGAAAACAAGATACACTTAATACAGCAATTACGTTTATCAGAAGGTAGATGGAGTTAGTGCACAGTACAATGTACGGTGCAATTGCAGCATGACATCTTGAACCATCCAGAATTGTCTATGTCTGTCTTGGTCTTCATGCAGCACGATCTTGAATAATTTGTGTTACCGGATTTGTTTTTGCTTTGCTCGAATTTCTGCCAGCTCTTCGAGAATAGATTTTTGGCTTGGGTCTTGTGGGAACGCTTTATGAGTTGGCTTGCGAATTCCTCCGCCGAGAGACTTCTTCTCTTTGAACCGGACAGTTGAAGGAGACGCACTTGATAATGAAGTTTCTTTGTATGATTTTAGCATTGCACTAATATTAGTAGTAGTGTATGACACTGCATCATTATTGGTAGTGTATGGACTGGATCTTTCTCTTGTCTGTTTTGTGAGCTGTTTCTGCTCGTTGTGTTTCACCAGCCATTCACGCGTTTTCGATAGTAAATCATCGACTTCCTTCACAGACGTGTTCCTTGGAGAAAGAGGTTTTTTCGAGTGACAAGATGATGATATTGATACGGCAGTCTCTTTTGGTGAGGCAACTTTGGCTCTTGAGTACGAGGAAGAGTTAGATGTGCTTGTTACATGCAATGATACCATGTTGTTATCATCTCTCTTCTCGGAGCTGCCTAGTTCTGACTCCAGGCTTGGGGACTCTTCCAAAGATGAAGCAAGAGACATGGACGCAGGATTGGGAACAATAGTGCGATCACTCTTTGGAACGCCCACTCCATTTTCTTTGTTGCTGGATTCGGATTTCTCAGAAGATACAGTTGTCAGCATGGGGGTTGTATACTCGGGAGCATTACCGGAGCAAGATATGGTTGTGCTTTGTTTCGATGCATTTGACTCAGATTTGATCTTGATGAGTAAATCTTTCGCACGCTGTGCGAGGTCTGGCTTTGGTGTGGTGCTCAATACAGACGTGGAAACAGCTGATTGCTTGTCCAAATTGTGTGATGAGCTGCCCTGTGGTGTATCAGACTTGGAAAGAACGCGTTTCTCTGTTGAAGACATGACACACGATTGCAATGAGGGAGATGACGGTCTGTCTCTTGGGGATGAAAGATATGACTTGAGTTTCAGAAGTTGTTCCATCTCTGGTGACATTGGTCTGTCAACACTTTGAATCTTCTCAGCTCGGGAAGCCATTGATATTTGAGCCTCAGACGACACTCGTACGGTGTCATTGCTTCTAGGAGGATTTTGTTCCTGAGGTTCCTCGAAAGATGAAATAGGTATAAATTTTTGAGCATCAGAGTTTTCAGGTATATTCATGGCGACAGGCAGTTTTTGCCCCACAGACGACGTTGATGATATTGGCAACGGTGTAGTGTCAGGAGACTTAGAGTCGTTAGAGTTCAGAGGTGCATTGGAATCAATTGTCAGTTTTGGTAACACAGATGACTTCTTTGACGATGATGACATTGGTGTAATGGCAGGGGACTTAGAACCACTGGACTCCTTCAATAGAGGTTTGCTCACATCTTCATTCCCGCTGTCAGATGTTGCGTCAGAGGATTTCTTGGATGTTTTCGATTTTTCACTACTTTTCGATGACGAAGACGTGGTTGAAGTAGGAAATTTAATTTTCTTCCCCTTTGAGGATGTTGTAGAGAAAGCAGATCTTAGTTTCTTGCTCCTGACCGATCTGGAAGAAGATCCAGGTGAAATTGGAGACTTCACACTGCTGTTGGACACAAGTGTAGGTACAGTGTCTACTATTAGATTCGGCTTTGACCTTCCAGATTTCTTTGGAGACACTGGCGTCGCATCCGAGGAAGCCGATTGTTGTATTTTTACAAAGCTGGGAGGCTTAAAGTCTTCAATTGGTAGTTCCATGCCCTCGTCGAGTGATAGACTCCAAGTGTATTTCTTATTATATTCATTGCTCAAAACATTATCCCCAGAGAGCATACTGTGTTCGTCCTCATCGTCGCTGTCAAATAGAAATTCTTTCCCACTAGGAAGGTCGCCATCTTTACGCTCTCCATAAGTTTGAGGCGTACACCCCATGTACCTCATGAGGACCATCAACGACGCCTCGCTATCATCATCTGGGATATCTACTTCAGGCACTTCTACTGGTTCTCGATTGATCTTCATCGATCCACGACTCTGTGCTTTGTGAAGAAGGCTCTCGCGAGGGCTGTTGGGATCCTTCACGCTCAAAGTTTCGTCATCATCTTCAAGTGTACCTAGAGTCCCACCCCCGTCACCCAATGTGTCATCATCTTCTGCTTCATTCTGTTTCGCCACTACATTAGTGTTAATGAGACAGTCGTCATTTGGCACCGGACCCTCACAAGACAGCTGCTGAATGACATTCTCGAACTTCGGGGCCTCACACTCCTCCTCTAATTCGTCATCGCTCATCATGGCACTATCGTCAAGGACAGACTTCAATCGAGAAGTGGAACGATCAATACCACCTTTGCCGCCATCCGCATACTCCCCTGATAAACAGCTGCTAATTGATTTCACTATGTCTGACTGAGTTGGTGATGTTGCCCCGTCCCTATTAGTCGGCGATATCTTTTTCAACTCCCCGTACTCCAAAATTTCTTCCTCTGCACTGTTGTTCTCGACTTCGACTGGTATTGGTGACTTCTCCACTCTCGTCGGACATCTGTCCCCCTTTGACTTCTGTGAAAGCTGAGACTTAGATTCTACTAGCGACGCCTTCTTGGCATTATGGTTCGGACTGTCGTCATCGGAGAGCGCATCTCTCGTATCGACCGCAAAAATAGATTTGGGGCTCAACATTGAACAGTTCGCATTGACAGATTCGGAAACGCCGTTCAGACCACGTAGTTCATCAGCACAGAAGCCATGATGTCCACCGTCTTTGGATGTCTTTCTGAGCTCTTCATATTCTAAAACGCCCCCATTCGTATTGTGCGAAAGTTGCGATCTCTTCTTCACTGGCGACTGCTTCAAGTCGTTGTGCTCCAAAATTTCATCATCGTCCGAAAGCACATCGCTCATAACATCACTTGTATTGACATTGAAAAACGACCTAGGACTCAGCATGGAGCAGCTCATATCGATGGAATCGGCGATGCCTTTGAGGCCTTGGCGTTCATCGGCGCAGAGTCCGCGGTTGGTTTGAGTTTCGTCGCCTACATCGTCTGTGGGGTAAGGTACAGTTCCGGTGAGATTTTCGTGTGCAGCGTGTGCGGCGGTCGCGGAGTGCCCCCCATAGCCTGAAGGTCTTGCACTGCCTCCATAACCCGAATATTCAGCATAACTTGCATGCGAAGAAGCGTAGGCTGCCTGGTGATTGGCGCCGTTGTCATCGTAATCGTCAAAGAATATTGGTGGCATTGGATAATAGTAGTTCGAGTTTTTCAATGGCAGCTTTGATGGCAGAAACAGCAAAAGTGAATAATGAGTTCAGGATCTCTGAAATCTAATAGAGTAAATAATACTCGTAGCTCGTAGGTAGTACTATTAATTGATTGGAAGAAGTAGGAGTACAATAATTATGTACTTAATTCTACGTACTCCTCTAGTAATTAATTTCTTACTCTAGTATTATGATGTATTGTATTACTCATAGTAGTATTAGTAGTATTTAATTAGGTAAGCCCACGATTTGGAACTATTATTAATTGGAACATTGGAACATGTTGGAACAAACAAGGGACTCAGGCGGCCGTAATGAATGAACCCTATCTATGTCACAGTTAGTAAGATCGGAAGACGTC
>JALLOT010004111.1:0-10585 GCA_036939595.1 Thalassiosira livingstoniorum | reverse complement strand
TTGTCTGTTTTCATGGGTACTATTTCATGGGTATTACCGTTTCCTGACTACTACAATACTGTGACGAGTGACGATGGTGGATGCCTTCCAACAAAAAATTCCGACCACCACTTATCACTGTCACTCGCTCTCACCCCCCCACCACCTCTACCAATCGTCTTAAAACTGGCGCCCAAAAGCTTTAAGCAATGCTAACACGCCCCACCAAGAAACCTGAACCAAGGGAACAAAATGAAACGAACTCTCAGTCAACGAAAGCCCGCCAATGACAGCTCCAATGACGACGGGGCCGAACACACCATCGGAACTAGTAGCTCCATTGGCACAAGTGAAGAGAGCAAGGGACTCCTCGGTGACGCTACCGGGGGCATTGGGGGTGCTGCCAGTGTCAATGTCGGTGGTGGTGCCACTGTCCATCGACGAAACTACAAAGGCCACAAAGGCCATCCCGAGAACGACTCCATTCCAATCTGGAAATACATTTTGCTCCTTTCGTTGATGGGTCTGGTGGCATTGTTGATTCGGGTGAATTATCATTTGATGAATGAGTTGAAGGGCGAGGGTTTGTCCGATGGATCCAATGGGGCAGGCAGGAAGGGATCAGCTGGGGCAGCTGGATCAGGTGGGGCAGTGGATACACAATCAGAGGATGTTGGGGACAGCGCAGGTCGAAAGAGGTTAAATTCATTGAGAAATCAGGTTTCGGACATGAAAGAGCAAGTGGATGGGATGAAGGATGTGCTGAACGAAATTAAGAAAAAGCAAACGGCTGGGGCAGGACAAGTAGCAGGCGAAGGAGGAGCAGCGGCAGGCTCCAAAGAACTCTCCGGTAAAATCCTTCCCGACGGCTCCCTCGAACGCCTCACCTGCACCCCCGAAACGACCCAAAAACAATTGAAACGAATGAATCTCCGCTTTCAAGAGTGGTGGTCTCACTCCGCCTGTCCCGACCAAGCGTGGATGGAGGAAATCAGCTCCCTCTTCGACGAGGGGACAATGCAGTCCAACAAAGTGGCATCACTCGCACCCCATCAAAAATCCTACCTCGTACTCGACATTGGCTGCAACAAAGGCTACACCTCCGCCGACTTCTTCGACGCCCTCTCTCCCGCAACCAACATGAATCCCCACACGCTCGTCGATGCCATTCGAACCATCGCCAGCGAAGACAAGACCAAATTTGATCGAGAGTGCGGAGTGTGCAACGATTGCAAAAAGGATTTGAATACCGACAAATTAAAAAAGAGGAATGTGGAGATTCATTGTTTCGAACCGAGTCCGGCGACGTATCACATGTTGGTGAGGGCGAGGGAGAAGTTGATGCCGGGCAGTCCCAAAGATGTCAGCGAAAATCAATCCAAAGGGGATCAGGGGGAGGCGACGTGGATCATTCACAATGTGGGCTTGCACGAGGTCAATTCCAAAATGTCATGGCATTCCGCATGTGCTTCGGCGGTGGGAGATGAATTGTGCACCATCGTCCCACTTGATGCGCCCGATGCCATTACCGTTCCCGTGGTGACGGTCGATTCGTTTTTGAAGGAGACGTATCTAAACGACAATTCACAACCAGCAGCACAACCAGGGAATGAGCCACATGAGCCACATGAGCCACATGAGCCACTGATGCCGCTGGTGCACATGCTCAAAATAGACGCCGAAGGCCTCGATCCTGCAGTGCTCACCGGATCCACCACCCTCCTCACTCAAAACCGTGCTCTCTTCGTCATGTTCGAATACAACCCCGGATTGTCCGACAAGGATCCTCCTCACGGCATGTGGGGCAAGAGAGGGAATCCCAGAAAGACGTTGTTGGAGGTTACCGATTGGTTGGATGATTTGGGGTACGATTGCTATTTGGATACACGTGTTCCGAGAGAAGATGAGGGCAAGAGGGAGAATAAGGTTGTGGGGTGGGCTCCGGCATTGTATAGGATTACGGGGGGATGTTTGGGGAAGGAGGAGTTGAGGGTGAGGGGGTGGGCGAATGTGGTTTGTGCGTGTCGGAGGTATGGAACGGTGGCGATGGGTTTGAGAAAATTGGCGACTCTTGTGGATTAATGCGATGGATGTGGATATGCTACTTTTGTGCTCTTCTTAAAAATATGAACCAGAGATTGCCCTTTATAAAGAAATAAACAGCCATTGGAATGTAGTTACATGTTCGTTTTGGGACTTGGCTTCCGGAAATTACGAGTTTAGCATCGTTTTAAACGAAAATAAATACTCCATCAAAAAGATGACCAAGATCTGCTGTCACAAAGATCAAACGACTTTGTCAAAGGAATACCACCAAGCCTATTTCACAAACGTGGGAGCTGGATTGAAAACTATTATTAATTGACGCTCTATCTTTTTGCTATTAAAAGACCGTTTTTTTCTTTGTCCTCTACAATATTTCACTAACCTTCTGTACTGTTGACAAAAGGATTTCTATTACGCCAGCCATATTTTGACGCCTTTACTAAAGAACAAAAAGCTTTCTCCAAAAACTTCCCAGTACCTTTGTCGCTTATTGTACTCCACTAGAGACAATGTTGGTTGCTCCTTAACAAAGGACCTCACTTTCTTTACATGATTGCAGACAAAATCTTCAACTGTCTTGCTTCTATGCTCATTGCCACATGCAAACTTGTTCCACCCACAAATGTGTACAAAGTTATTTGTCATATTACCCCATCTATCCACAGATTGAAGCCAGTCAGTGGTGTTTCTAAATGGTAGTACAATACCCAAGTTGCATTTGGAGACTCGTTGAAGAGGTGTTCCATGTAAAACACATGGGGAAAAGAACATATTTCAAACTCAGAGTGCAAAAAGTTTATCTCTGCAAAACATCTATAGTTGCCGCAGTCTTTCAAAATGTGTGTGCTATTCAGCAGTAATTGGTCCTGCATGCACACACCACATTTGCCATTTCTAACACCAGGATACTGAGAGCCAAAACGATTTCTGCATGCCCAATGGCTAGAGTGCACCTGGGATTTCCTGAATAAATTGTAGAGGCTGGTGCTACCAGCTTTTGGGAAGCCCATGTTCAATATTCAACTGTGGTCACAGATTCCCTTGACTGGCTCAGAGAGTGGATTTGTACAATCATGGTTGATCCAATTGTTTCCGCCCCTGCTTTTTACTTCAAATTCATCTACACTAGGCTTGAATTCAATTCTTTTTTTTTCACTGGTGAATTATGGAAGCACCAACATGCCCAATGTTTTGAAAATTTCCAATGATTTTGGATTTTAAAATGGCTTTGTGGTTGGTTCCCTTATTCTACGAGAAGTAGACTAAGTAGCAAAGAACATACCAAGGTGCATACACCTAACTACACAACCATGATCTGTAACATGGCTCCTCAGTTACTCTGGGCTACTCCAGGAGCCCCCCTATGCTGTGAAGGGTGACTCAAGAGGCAAACATTTTCTGAACCAGTAGAATGGGGGGTGATTCACAAGGCACATTTATGAGATTTTCACCATGATAATTTACTCGGAAAAATACTTGGCGCACGTCTTCCGTCAAGATTTGTATTTTTACAGCATAAAAAGTACCCTAGATATCTACCCTACATGAAGATAATATGTATTCCTATGTTTTATGGATCTTTTGAGGCAATACATTTGAGTTTATGGTCCAATCTTGTCCAATGTTTGCATTGGACAGTTCTCTGATATCAGAGAAAGGGATTCCTAAGCGGAATCCATGTTCCAGGTTGGGGTTAATTTTATCCATTAACCAAATCATGCAAGGTGTGCATCATTGTTACTTAACTTACAAATTTGACTGGTTTATCCACAGTTTCATATCAATTCAATGACTTCTTCAATACAACACAATATTAAAATCTGCATGGTTGATTGACTTCAAGATGGCAAGGTGTGATGTGATTCAAAGTTGACAAAAGAATCCACCAGATGCAACAGAAGGCTTCAACCAAGCAAGTTGATGAAGTCATGCAGAAACAGACACTAGTTTGGAATAATGATGTACCTACTCAAGAGAAGAAGCCTTCGAGCCACCTCAGAAGGAGGATCCAGAGCAGGAGAAACCTTCCGCATTATTATCTCCACTAATTAATTCACAAGTGGTACAGCAACAACCACTTGCCAATCAACCAACAGCTGGATTTGGTTCCAAAGGGATGCAACAGAAATTTACTACCAAGATGGAGGAGAGAATTGATCAAGGAATCACAAGTCCAACAACTTTTGCTTATGATGTTTTGTATGATGAATGGCACAACCAGGAGCTACTAATGCAGGACTACATGCAACAACAACCTTTGACTTTCCTATTTTAAACTGTTAATAATACAAAGTATTTCCACCAGGTTATGGAGCAGCCAGATGCCTTGGAGTTTGTGGATGCCATTGTAGATGAATTGAATGGACACAATGAAGAAAGCCATTGGAAGTTAGTTCCAAAAGATGAAGTATCTGAGAAGGAGGAGGTGATTCCATCAGTGTGGCCCTTTTTGAGGAAACAGGATCTTGTCACCAAGCAAATCAAGAAGTACAAGGCAAGCTTAAATTTGCATGGTGGAAAACAAAAATTTAATGATTTTTTTTTTCAAAACATTTGCATCAGTAGGTAGTTACTTGGTTTTTCATTCAATTTATTCTTATTTTGGCAATTTTGAATTGCTGTGATTTTACCCAAATCAACTTTGCAATGGCATATCATTGAGCCAGCATAGATTTTGATATGTACATGGGACTTCCATATGGTATCAAGACACATGATGGCATTAGTGATTCCCACTTGCTGAAGCTAATTAAAAATATCTAATGAAAAAAAAAGTGTGTTGTGTCTGGAACATACACCTGCAGGGAGTTCTCATTGGAGATTTAATTTTTTCTCAGTTGGCAATAGATGAATGCATATTTTATTGTGATGATGTCATATTCATTGTGTATGTCAATGATGGCATATTTGAATCCTCATCTCAATCTTCAATATATTGGAAAATACAGGACATCATATTCCAAGGTTTGAATATTGAAGTCCAGGTCCAGGGGTACCCAAGTGATTACCTAGGGGCCAATATTAGGCAGAATTCAGAAGTCAGTATCAACACAACCTAACCAGCTCTATTTGACAAAATTTAGAGCAATGTAGGCTTAAATGATCAGGTAGTAATCAAGCAAGTGCCAGCTGTGACTACCAAGATACTTTGTAGATTCCAAGTCTCACAATCATTTGATAGAGGATTTCAGTACCAATCTATTATTGGTAAGTTGAACTAATTGGCACAATGTTTGGTACCTGAGATATCATGTATGCAGTACATCAGTGTGAAAGTTTTGTGACTGACCCTAGGCAAAAGCATGGAAAGGCAGCAGAATACATTATTTCTCATTACCTCAATACTCATCAACAACAAGGCATACATCTTAAGTCCGATTTAAGTAAAGGATTCAATAATATATACACTGGTGAAGAATTTTTGTGCAACTAGAACAAGGGCCTACAATAAATAATCTTGTACATAAGCAGTACCATAAATCAAGCAGCACTCTGATGAGTTGTGGCTGTTCTCAAGACATTTCTGTTATTTGCAAGAAAATTCAATGTATTGTCCATTGTCCATTCAATGCCACAGCCACATGCATACTCCACTCATTCTCAGCTTTCCATGCATATTTGTACTGAAAGACACTTGAGGATAGTTTAGGGTCATTAGAATTGGTGCGTCTGCCAAAGATGCGGCCAAGAACTAAGCACATCAATGTATGCCATCATCATTTCTGCAAACATATGTGCAAGAGGCTTATCAAGATATTCCCCATCAGCACAAATGACCAATTGGTAGACATTATGACTAAGCCCTTGAATCAAAACTTGTTTTTTCACTTATGTACTTATGTAAGTTGTTCTTGCACAAATAAGCATCTTTAAACTGTAGTATAATTTTTGAGGGAGTGTGGGATGTCGAGGCAAACTCACCACTCTGGTAAATAGGGATAGTATTGTTTTAGTCAAGTTTTGTTGTTCTTGTCACTTGATCACTACAAGAATACATATGTTTGAAAACTTATGACCATGATGAATACCAAAACCAAAAAAATAGGCCCTTTTGGTCATGCAATGCATATTTTTCCTGTTTTGGCTTGTTTGCACTTCTTTTAAGAGCTAGTTAAATCAGCTCATAATTTCTAACTCAATTTGATCAAAAGCAAATTTTAGTATTCCATTACAACTACTGAAAAATTATTATTTCTGGTGGCTAAAGCTAGGAAATATCCATATGTGACAATGAAGCCAGCAGAAACCACTTTTTAAGAAGTTAAAAATATGCCATATTAACACAACCATTGTCATTTAAAGATTTATGGCCTTAGATGATTAGTTTTTCCAGTGCCAATATAAAGTACTTTTGATTTTACCACTGTTAAGGCTTTCCTTTCCATTGTGGGTCTCTTTTATCATCATATTTCATCTTTTTTCTACATACGTAGTACAAAGTAAGTCATTCTATGATGTAATTCTGTAGGTACTTTTCATACCTTCTCTCTAGAGAGGCCACATTACTATTTTTAACTACAGTACTGTACTACACATGCATTAAGTCAGTAGATGAAAGGGTAGGAATATGCATGCATTTTGCAAAAAAGATAAATTGTGATATTTATTCTGAGCATCAAATCATGAAGTTTTTAAGCTGGAAAGTTAGCAAAGTGATGTAGCAGCATGCTCAATTGTATAAATGTCCTATTCTTAAGATAGAACGCATTAATTTTGTAACATCCCACTTACCAATGGACTGGGTTTTGCATTTTGGGTCAAATAGACAGTATCTTAGCACCATTGGACTAGACATGGTAAATTCAATTTAGTCAGTGTTAATTGTGAAAGATCTGGGATAGTTATGAAAATAGTATCATTTCTCTGCTTTACATTTCCAGTCAAGGCATTAGATGTCTGCAAAGTGGCTTGACCCATTCAACATTTTCTTTCTCTTTGAAAATGTGCTCGGTCATAATTATTTGCTTCTTAGGATGTTTCCTTTTGGTGTAATTGAATCATAAAGATTTAAATTATGAATTAACTTTATCCTAAATGTTACAAAGACAAATTATATCAATCAAGAGTTATTGCTCTTTGTAGGTACATTATTCATTTTTAAGGTGAGTTATTTATGATTTTTAATTCTTTGAAAGAAATCATCTAAGTAGAATATGTTACATACAAGTAAGTAATAAGTATGTAAGTCTAGTTTAAGTATTTTAGTTCAACTAAAATAATAACATGGAATGTAAATAATGGCAAGGCAAACCATCTGGGAAAGCATTGGTGTTAAATATGGGAGCCATAATTGCAAGTATAGAAGACATCAAGTACAAAGAAGGAGGTCTAGACAAAGGTGAGGGAGGGTAGTGGAGACTAGAACATGTGGGGTTGGGAAAGGAATTGTGATCAACTCAGTGGGTGGAGTGAGCAGAAGAAAATGAATGTGTGGATGAGCTGATTAAGTCATGGTGTGATAGAATCCATTGCAGAATTGTGCAAATGTGTTATATCCGCCAGCTGCAAATTGATTAAACCAGTGATATTGGGAGCCTCCACGGAAAGTGTGATGGTTGTCACTATGGTGTTGGCGGCAGACCCATGCTGTTTTGCCTGCAGTGAAGTGAACGTAGTGGAGGCAAGACTTCTTTAGGTGAGCATGTCCATGAACCTCAGCAACCCCAATGACATGTCAAAACTGTTGAAGCATGATTTGGTAGGCACCTCCCTTCCAATCATGATTCACCAGAGGTGAGATGGTGAGACCATCTTTGGAAGAAGCTGCTGCCATTGCCAGAGTTTTAATAACTTTTTTGAAGTCTTCATTCACTTCACCAAACCACCCAATGCAAAGTGGGATGACTTGGCCCCAAAAGAAGTGCAATTGTGACTGTTCAAAAGGGCACACAATGGCCTGATTACCATCACCAACAACATCAGCTGCAAAGAGGGTGTCATATTTTTGAATTTCCGGTGATATTCTTGGGTAATCTCACAGGAGCATCAATCAGCAGGTGAGATAGAAAAGTTATTAGGGTCATATCTTGTCTTACAAGCAGTGTAAGTCTTCACCTCCATGAATGCCTTGACAGTGGCAGTCAAGCCATTGATGTTGATGGTCTCGCATTCTGTTGGGAAATTGCAGATGTGGATGTCCGGAACAATGGCATGTGGTGCATTGCGTGCATTGTCGTGAGACATGACTTGGTTGACATAGCGAGTGATGTGGGTTTTGCTGACTTTGCCGACAAGGAAGTTGACAGCCTCCTTATCTGACTCAATCCCTGCAATTTCCATCATGGTTTGAGTCATGGACTGGAGGGAATGATGGAGAGCACGGTGGCCCTGACCAGGGAGAGATGCAGCAGCAAGATTAGTTCCATAACAGTCTACTTTTTCCTTGTCCTTTCCAAAATATTGGTCAGTGGTGGAGGGCATTAATGGGCAAGGTTGGCCAAGATATGAAGTAATTGCACTCTGGAGGTCTGAATCCTCAAGGTAGCCAATGACATTGGGAGGTGAGAGGAGAAAAGCTGCCCCCATGGAGTGCCAACTCTCCCAAGCCCAGCGCTCATAACTAGTGCAAGGTAGGTCCACAGAGATAATGGTACCAAGGTGTTTGGAATGATGGTTTTCAATTTTGGATGCAATTGCTCTAGTGGTGGATTTTGCCATGGTACCATCTCCGTAGAAACCAGCCTGCAAAGCATCCTGGTGAGGCAAGTACGTGGTGGTGTCAACATCAACAGTGAAGATGTCTTGGAAAGTAGATTGTAAATGGCCCCAAGAGGTCTGTACTCCACTAGCTATGACACCCTCCCCATTGTGCTCAAGGAGGTGTTCCCAAGGTTTCTGATTTCTGGATGGGGTGGTTAAAAGCTCCATCCCCAAAGAGGTTAATGAGGGAAGGGATGTTGAGCCTTCCCCCAATCACATTATCATCTGCATCCTTCCTGTTGGTGAGCTCCATGACACTATGGACAGCTCCACCAATGAATTGGGAGTATCAACAATCTGCAGCTTCCCGTAGGCCACGTCCACGAAATTGGATCGGCAGTCGTACTCATTCTATGGCAACATTACTCCAGGCATCAACATTAATCCTGACATAAGCGCAAAACAGTCCCTGAACTCCTTTGTCAATGCCTGTTGCAAAGTCATGGGTGTGGGTTGGATGGACATACCAAAGCCAGTAGTCACCCATAAACTGAAGGCATGTGACGAGGATGATCCAGAGCATTTGACGCGTAGGTATTTCCAGGTGGGGCCACCGCATTGGGTCCAACAGATCCTGGATTTTCTGGAAGTTCTTGTGAGTTCTAGTTAAGTGTTGGCGTATATAACCCAAAATAAATTCAGTAGAACCGATTGGAACATTGTATACTGCCAGACTGTGTAGCTGATGGCCATCTTCAAGGATGGCATTACCCGCTCTGTCAGTGAGGACAGCATTAGGTATTGAACCGCGAAGTTCGTCCCACTCCTCATTACGGCGATTGGCATGAATGAAGCATTTAGACTTGGAGGGTTGGAGCTCCAGTCCAAAGGCCGTGTATGGTAGTAGGTAGGATGTAAGTATTAAAATAGATAGATAGGAGTATTTTTCTCTAATATAAGACAGGTAAATACCAAACGGTCGGTCATCAAAAGGTCTCGTAAAAATTGAGTTTTCAAGATAATGGCGTTTAAAGTTTTTAAGGTAGATAGCCTAAGTATTGTACTTTATTATTTTTACAACACGGGCTAAATCTGACCCAAGCCATGATGTTGGTTGGTGGAGAGAACAACTGCTTCAGTAAAATGGGGATAACTCAGCGAATATTAGGACTTTTTACTTGGAAATTGGACCAGCTTGGAGCTGAGAGTCTGATCTGCAACAAAAGCCAATAAAAAGAAATTTGGAAAAATTCGTTCCAGGGGGTTCTGACCAACCGTTTGGTGTTTACCCGTCTTATATATGGCCGATGAAATTCTGCGCTGAACTGGTGGGCACCAAAATGACAGGAGGGAACATGAAAATTTATCAAACAGGTCATCACTTGCTCTTTCTCAAATACATACCACAATATGGTACAATGCGTATGATATGTAGTACGTACTACCATAATAATAATACTTACTACTCTAGAGGTAATATGTACGAGTAAGTCCCGCCCATAAGTAGTTAGTACCCGATACTTCTCCTATTTTTTAGTAGTATGTTTTATTCACATAAGTAAGTACAATGCATGAAGAAGTAATAAGAATTGTGGTACTAAGTACTAAGTAGGTACCAGGTACCATACATACGTATTTGTATGTTGTATGCAGATTAATGATCTGAAGCCCATAGAATTTTTAAAAAAGCCCATGCCACCAAAATGAGCCACAATCTGCCATAATGTGGTCTGGAAGCCACAATCTAATCCTGTCCTGGATTGTGGATTCTGGTCTCGATTGTGGATTATGGCACGTGTTCTGGATTCTGAACCTCATTATGGCACCTCTACATGAGAATTAGTATTAATTCTACGGCCATAATCAGATTATGGATTCTGAACATGATTGTGGATTCTGGACGCGATTGTGGATTCTGGAC
>JALLOT010004110.1:0-10584 GCA_036939595.1 Thalassiosira livingstoniorum | reverse complement strand
AAGCATGTTATAGTAATAATATAGTCGATAAGCGTTATAGTCAATAAACACTCTCATAAAAAAGTCTCACAAAATGCCAACACAGTCGTAACAAACAAAGCAATAATTAGTAGGAGCACATAGTATTATGGTACCCAAAATCCAGCATAGAAGATCTCTGTGCAGTCTATCCATTCATTCACTTACTTCTTATTTTTATTCACCTGTCACAGCCCTTTCATCTTCCACTCTCATGAATCACTTGCAACTTGCGACTTAGGCTGAACTAAGTTCATAAGTTCAATAGTACCATTGTTCCTGAAGGTGGTCATCTTCTTCGTGGTTGTGTTTCAGCCTGTTTCTGCCTTTGCAGCTTTCAACCTCAACCCCGCCCAGCCTCTCAACGTCAACCCATCTTTTTATCCAACCACCGTGCCTGGTGCATGCCCAACCTTGCCCAACAGCCAGCAGCGGCTAACTAACTCTTAAAAACTGGAACTTTCTTCCTGCTCTCGTCTCAAAATTCCAACACAAAGCAGTCCGTCATTCCAAGACGTTCAGAAGCCAACCCTCTCGATTCACACAGCATGAGGAGGCATGAGGTCAGTACGTACACTAGTACTGTGACGTAGTTGGAACCACTTGTGCTGCCATTTTTTTTCTCTGAGTTCCAGGTGTAACCAGTTTTAAGCAGTAAAAGCTAGCAAAACCGTTTGCTGCCACGTAATTTTTCTTGGTTCCAGGTGTAACCAGTTCGTGGCGGATTACTAGGTACATCTCTAACAAAATATATTTCAGACAATTATTTTTGGTGATTTCAGCGATTTCGCACGCCCATGCGCGCTGTTCGCCATCAATTAGTTCCATGTCCTATTCTAGTACCAATTTACGTAGAATTCTACGTCTAAAGCTGCTGCCATGAGCGTTTTCTCAGTTCCAGGTGTAACCAAACCATGGCGGGTTTGACTTCATACCTCCTACAGCATGAAGCTCTGATCTCGAAAAGAATTGAAATCATCCAACCCTGCCTTATCCAACAGATCTCCAACACTCTCATAAAATAAAGCAACAGCTTCATCAGCTTCATCAGCTTCATCAACACTTCAAAACATCAAATAATACAAAAGACTTGAAGCTGTTCCATCACTGCTACAATACTTACTACAATACCCATATCAATCCATCCATCCATCATGAAATTCGATCTGAAACATGCCCTCGTCCTGGCAGCCGGAGGCTTCGGCGTCGGAATGCTAGGAATGCTCGTCCTCCCCAACTCCCGCTCCTTCGTCAAGAAGGCCAGACACCTCCGAAAATTGGATCGAGTGCGGGAACTCCGTCCTGCTCCTGCCTTGGGTCAGGAGCAGACTGGCAAGGGCAGAGTTGGAAAAGTCGGTGGTGTCACTAGTACCCCTGGCAACAATGGTCGCAAAGTGTCCTCCATGGCCATCGCCCGTCCCGTGGTCGCCAGCCAAGCCGAAAGCCTCGTCGCCTCCTTCCAAGACTGGGAGCACTTCCCCCTCAGCGAGACCGATTGTTCCGACTACGCTGTGGATTTGATCCTCTCCTCTCCGCGGGGGGACGATCCCGTCCTCAATAAAGAGTTGGACGAGGCATTCCAAGCGATCAAGGCACTGCATGCCCAAACGAATGGGTGGAATGGGTGCATTCGTTCGGTGGAGTTGGCATTTGCCGACATTCCCGTGGAGGAGGATCAGTATACGGAGTACAGTGAGGGTGTGGATAAGAAGCTTTGGGTGAATGGGCCCAATCGCCAGGTACGTAGGATCGGACGGGGGTTGGAGTTTGTGTTATTGTCGTTTTTTAAAGCCATGGGTCCTCACGACTTTGTTCCTATCTCCACCCTCTTCCCTCCTTACTTTGCCAACAGTTCGAACACATCTTTCGATTCATCCAATCCAAGAACAAATACGACGTCTTCTTCATCATGGAACCCGACTCCCACCCCCAATCCAACTTCTGGCTCGACGATCTCATGGCCGAAATCCGCGTCAAAGAACCCTTTGCCATTCTCGGCAGCGAATACGACGGAAGTGCCTGGGACGAATTCGCCAACTCCGTCCCCCTCGACCTCCTTCATCACATCAATGGCAACTCGGTGTACAACCTCACCGATCCCCTTTTGTTGAACATCATTTCGGAGTTGGAGGAAGAGTCGGATACCATTTACAATGCCATCCCTTACGATCTGCGAATTTCGCAAATCATTCTGGAAGCAGCGACGGGAGAGCCTTCGACGTTCATGTACGATCAAACGGTGGATTTGCCACGCAAGACGGAGAAGTTCACCCAATGGTGGGCGGAGTACGAACTTGGATTCGAGGCGGTCAAAGAATCCACTGTCATTTCCAACCAGGCGGCATTGGCGTATTTCCCCGAGGATGTGGAGGATGCTAGCATTGTTCATGGAAAGAATATGTTTTTGCCTTGGGATTCGCAAGAGCATGGAGTAAGTGAAAATCATTAGCAATTGTTGCTTCGTATTGTTTGGAGGAACCAACTCTCATTCTTATTTCTACATGGATTGCCTCTTTACAGACTGTGTCTCTCGTCGTCAAAGCCCACTCTGGTTTCGACAGCAACGCCCTCTCCTCCGTCATTGGATCCAACCCCCCATCTCTCTTCTCCGAAGTAGTCATTCTCTCCGACCAAGAATTGGACGAACACGCCAAGAACAGCTTCTCCAACACCGCATTCCCCGTCACCTTTCAAACCCGATCCTCCAACGTCATGGACTTTTGCCACGTCCAAGTCTCTTCCGACTGGTTCCTCATGACCGACGAAGCCTATTCGGTCGTGGACGATTTGAAACTCATGGTGGCGCGCGATGGATCCAAACGACCCCTTCAGGGATATGTGCCCTCGGATGCGGCGTGGTGCAACAAGTCCAAAGCGTGCACTGACGCCGTCGCAAAGGCGCAGGAGATTTATCCCGCCATGAATTCGTTTGTTTTGTGGAATGATGCTTTGTATCAGAGTGACTTGAAAGAGAAGTTTTGCAATGACTGGGCCAAGTCTCATTCCGATGAGGGGGCCGTCAAGTCCGACAGTGTCATTGCGACCAATTACTTCAGCTACTTGTACGCCAACGATTATGCCGATTCGACCTACGTGTTGGAAAACAAGATGGCATTGGGTACCCCGAGCAAAGTCGTCAAGCGTTCCGATGTTCCACGTGCCATCACTGAAAACATCGTAGATGTTGCGCGTGAAGACAATGGAAAGAGCCACCCCATTTTCTGGCACATTCCCAAAAGTTCCGGCACCACCTCCAAGGTTATTTTGGGCACCTGCTTAGGCCTCACTCTCGCATCCAACTCCGGAGCGCAATTGGAGGAGGCGGAAGCCACCGCCGCCGGATTGGAATACAACGGCCCCGAAACCTTGGGAGTCGTCGAAAAAGAGGGAAAACGATGGCCCAGTCACTTCGTCAACGTCAACCTCAGCACCAAGGAGGGAATCAAGCAGGCAAAATCCCTCGACCTCGTCGGAAGCAATCTCGCCGAAGTCGTACTCACCCCCAACTTCAAGATGGCCACCGAAGACCTCTTCTCTTCCGATGCCGACCGTCAAGGAAAAGCATTTGCCATCTTCCGAAACCCCATTGAACGAGCCAACTCCCTCTTCCACTACTTGCAAGTGGCCGACTGGGAGAAATCGTACGATCCCACGCTCAAAGACATGACCGTCGAAGAGTGGGCCAAGAGTGGAAAGGCAGAGAACAATTGGATCATCCGCAACCTTTTGGGTATTACGGACGAAGCCATCACGAGGGATCATTTCGAATTGGCCAAGAGTGTCATTGATACCAAGTTCCTCGTCGGTCTCACCACCGAGTTGGAATCCTCGTGGGAGAGATTCCGAAACTACTTCGGCTGGACTGGATCTCGCTTTGAAGAGCGCGAACCGTGCGTGAAGGGTGTGTTCCGCCGGGGTGGTTTCAACTCCAACAGCCATGATGCGTTGGTGGAGGGAGGATCGGAGTGGAAT
Source organism: Thalassiosira livingstoniorum (assembly GCA_036939595.1). Taxonomy (NCBI): domain Eukaryota; phylum Bacillariophyta; class Thalassiosirophyceae; order Thalassiosirales; family Thalassiosiraceae; genus Thalassiosira; species Thalassiosira livingstoniorum. Next base: position 6,594 of record JALLOT010004110.1, on the reverse strand, counting down.
GCACTTTTGGAGATCAACTTCTGGGATGTGGCTCTTTATGAACACATTTTGGACGTGTATGAGCAACAAGGTGCCTTGTTTGGAGAGGAGGATGCTGGTTCGGATGCTCAATATTTGAGGTCTACTGATTTCGAGTCGGAGCTCCAAAGTTCGGCGTATACTGAATTCAAACGCAGAATGCAGGCAATTGTGGTGTAAATCTATTGTACTGCTAGCCTTGCTGATAGATGTATTGGTCGCCAATCTGGTGACGGGGGTCTTGGGGACAGAAGTGGGATAGATAGGTCTGTACCTTTTATCTGTAGTTCATACAAATGTAAATAAATCATCCATTTATATCACGAACACAATCGAAATTAGAAATTAAGGCTAGTGGCCAGATAGTAATCAAAACGAACCGTGAGTTCTACATTAAGTATTGTAGAGTGGGCCAAGACAAATGGATTTGGTCAACAGCCAGTTCATCCAAAAGGTACCAAAGAAGCCCGAAAGTATTACAGAATTCGAAACTTCATGGTTTAGTCCAAAGAACTACTTAGTATGTTAATAATTTATTACTGAACATGTTGTTGTGCATGTGTGCTCATGTGTGGCAAGCCCACCTTTGACTTGCCTGGTTTTTGTTTGTAGACAAAATTAAGGGACCTTTTACTCATTTACAGCTAGCAGTTTTTGCTTCAATTGTATTGATCGAAGTCACTTTTTGGTTTCGCGATTGAGTGCATGCTATTAACTACGCTCTCCTACATGCATTAAGGTGTGTAGATAGAGGCAAATAGAGCCCAGTTATCTGGCAATTATCTGGAAACATTTCACGAATCAAAGAAGGAATGGATCCATCCGACCCCCCTTCAACGGAGACAACATTGCCTCCATTGTTTCATCAAATGCTTTGAATACTCGTTGACTTTCCAATTTTTTTAATGCCTACCCATTGATCATGCCACATGAAACAACATATATCAAATAGTTAGACTCAATAAATGAAGAATGATGTGTCCATTGTGCTAGATTGTGCCAGATAGTGCTTTATTGAGAAACTAATCTGTACTACATCATTTGTAATGTACTCACCTGCTCATTCAATCCCCCTGGAGTCTTCTCCTGAGTCAAATCATCCAATCTGGAAGGAGTGGCACAATTCCGTTTGGCATCTTGAATTATGCTGAGGTAAGAGTGTCTGACAAAGTAGCTGGTGCCTTGCAGTGATACTCCTTGCTTTACTGAATTGAAGGATGGGTTGTCAGATTCATTGTTGTTTATTGGGGTGTTGGTTTATTGAAAAATTGAATTGTTGAATAGTGATCCGTTTGTCAGGCAATCATGTTGGTAGAAGTCAAGTGATGGAATGGAAGAGAAAGTGTGTGAACATTTGAGCTACAAAGAATACATAGCCAAGAAAAAAGCATCATGTAACCGCCTCAAATCCCCCACTCATCTCTCAATATCCAAACATCTTGTTCTATTTCTTTTCTTCAGAGGGTATCGCTTTCACCCCACTCCATTGCAATCTAAGCTCAAACTCATCACAAACACACCATCAACTCATATGTTGTGACTCACCTAACCAATCTCTATTATTTCTCATGATACCATACATGGGTCCCACCAAACACTCCAGGATCATCATGGCATTCATAACCTTGTGGTGGTGGCATTTCACCACTCCCCCTAATGCTGTGAGCGTGAGGATGGTCTTTAAATTTGGAGTGGAAGTGGATGGTGCAGTAGATGAGGTAGTAGTGGTGGTGGATGTGAATGGTGGTTGGAGAAGGGTGCAGCCCTGCCATTGAGCAATGGGGGGAGACAAATCATTTTGTAGATATTGCCTTTGGGCATGCCTGATTGTTGTATGAGGATTTCTACTTTGCTGGTTGCTTGAATCAAAACAACAAATAATGGACAGTGGGACCATTGGAGGATATTCAGAAAAGTTTTTGTAGAAGATGGAATGGAAATTTTTAGTGATGCTCAAAGTCAATAGCTCCACGTACACAAAGCATGTTAGAAGATCATTACAATATAATTCACATCAAAGTAAAAACAGATAAAACTGTTCTTGTTCAATTGCATTTGGAACACTGCAGTTCCATCTGTGGAAAAACAATAGTAATGAGAAATAGTTGCAACACAAATGGAATCCATTCATGTCAACGTCTCACCAAATTCCATCTGAGGCTCCAAAGAAAAGACAATCAATTGCAACCCATCTCAACCCAAATATAATCGATCACCATACAAAATTCTATGACATTGCAAGCACCAGTTGAATGGAAATTCTCATATAAATAATCTCAGCAACTCACCACCAATGACAACAACAAATGACAATTCTTCCAGACCCCCTTCTCCTTGACCCCCCCAAATACCCTCCACCTGCAGTTCTAACATGCGCAAAAGCATAATTTATGAATACTGCACCACTCCCTCCTTCACACCAAATATTCAAGTCACTCCTCCATTGTTGGCATCACCATACTTGCCATATTTTTCCTTAAGCGCTGTAGATTTGGCCTCCAAATGTCTTGTTACTGTAATCAATTCCAATTGAAATTTGTGTTGGACCACATAGCCTTATTGTTAGGGGGTAGTGATGGCAGAATCTACAGATCTCATTCCTATGAAACTGGCTTGGATTGGGATAGGATATCTTGAATTGATTGGATTGGGTGATGGGGTGGAAGAAGTAGTGAAAGACATGGTTACTGATGGATATCTTTGATGATGCTGATGGTGCTGATGAGGTTGATGACGTTGATGGGTGTGATAGCTAGGAAGGTCATGCCAATGATGGTTTCTGGGGGCAGTGAACGCAAACAAGAATACAGATGTTGTGGAGAGTGGAAGAGACTGAAGAGATTGAAGCACTATCAATGAGAGAACAGTCAAGATTGATGATAGAAAAGGGGGTGGCATTGTGAATTGTGATGGCCATGGGCAGTGGCTGGTGGGCAAGGATCAGCAAAAGTTGTTGGCAGCATTCACAAATTTTGTGGCCCTGCTTGACCAAGAATTTGAGAGGATCTTCTTTTTGGTTGTTGAATCTTTGGGAATTCATGTGCTTTGCTAAAAATGGACAATCAAGATTCACATGGGAACCAGTATGAAATCTTTTTCCTCCATATTTTGCATGCAGCACGTTTTATTCAGAAGTGTTTTGGCAATAGCAACTCCCTTACGTTGGAATTAAAAAAATAACTCACTAAAATGTTTGACCACTTTCAGATACAGACAAAATACAAAGGAATAATATTTGGGTGTCCATATTAGAGCTTATTGGAGCCTTATTTGAGCCTTATTGAAGCATTATTGTGTTGTGGTTTGCTGTAGGTTGCTTTGGTTTGTTGCAGATTAGTTAACATCTATCTAAATAGATAGTTCTTGACTTGCTTGTGTGAGTGAAATCCAGGATTCAGCACATGTGACATTCTGTTGATATTCTATCATATTTATGTTTCACTCTATTTGTCATTGAGCACTCATGGACAACAAAATTTTTACTTCAATCCCTTGTCTCCCATCTACCTTCATCTTGAAACAAACTTAGTAAATCCACACCAAAATTATTCAGCATATGTCTCAGGACAACATCTCTCTTCTGCTTTTGCTACGATTATCCCAGAAGATTTTACTAAGGACTAAGGATGGTATTGCAGTCTTCAGGAAATTGTGAAAAACTTCTAAAAAATCCCAGCTAAAGTCAGTACTTGTCAGATAATGGGTAGGACTAAAAATATAGCTTCAAGGTTGGGTTACATTGATTATGATTAGATAAGAATCTAGTATGCATAAACAAATAGAGCAGTAGGTGTGGTAAGGTAAGAGTGACTGGTATGATATGGGTGCCCAACATTACAGAGAATAAAATGCTAAAATATTTGTTTTTAATCTTGTCATGGATCTTGCATCACTTGCAGAATTGGGTTTTGACAAATCACTATTGAATCCACAAACTTAATTGTGTGAATATCATGATATTAGGAACATTTTTTTGTTGAGTAAATGTTTTTAGGAGGGGAATATTATGAAAAAGTAAATATTCGCAATTCAAGTGTGGATACAATTGTGGTACTCTCTCAATATAATGTTACAAATGAGATTTCAAAGATATTTTTAGTGTCCCTAAATTTTGTATCTGCACAACAGTTGAAGACCATTATGCAATATTGATTATTACTCTGCCCACCACAACTTAAAAATATTGATTTTTTGACCTGTCTTGTTGTCAAAAATTGAGATCATTCATGATTTCACATGACCACATTTAGTAATTAGGACTACAAATTAATTTTTTCACTTCTCATGGTTTTGGAGTTTTGATTATAAATTAAAAACATATTATCATAGTGATTCAATTGATCATCAATCTCTTAGATTGTTTAGAATTGAATTTTATTGTCTCTGATTACTTTTATTGCATTGCAATTATTGGTATCGGGTCACAAAGATACTCTGCATTGTCTGTGTGAGCAAAATGGCTTTATATTGTATGGTGTATGTGATACAGTCATGTAATAAGTTTTCTTTTGGTGTTGTAGAGTATAGAGGGTGTATTCAATTTACAAGTTACTTCAATAGATTCCAGTTGAACACATTGCACTGCATTATATCTTTTGCATATCAAGGTGTGGAAATTTCAGAAGTGGTGATGAATTTTATGTATGGTTCCTGTTCCTTTGAGACTTATTCAGATTAGATTTGGTGGGAAAAGATAAGACAGAGAGATGTTGGAGGACATGGATTACAATTCTATTGATTGGTATTGATGCTGATACTGATACTAAAAAATGATTATGAAGGTGGTGGTGATGGTGATGATGATGATAATAATAGATGTGGTAGCTATGTTTATATTGGTAAGTTCACTCATCCAGCCTCTTCTTGTTCTTGTTCTAAATAGCCATAAAATATTACCTGAACATAGCCCCAAGTCTATCATTGATTTAACCATAAATTAATGAGACAACACAATGGATTCCAAATTTAAGGTTAGCCACAAAATTTTGGTTTTTGTCACAGTGTGGCAAGACAAGTCAAAATGGTAAATACTAAAGTTCCCTCCCTGGTAAAACCATCATAGTTTGGGTGAAGTTGTCAGTTGTCACTTATTAGCATTGATGGCATTGATAGATATAATGATGGTAATTATGGCTATAATAGCTGAGGTGAATATGGATATTCTTTTGTTAAATGGTCAGAGTAGAGTGAAATGTAGTTGAGAGTCAAAATAATATGAAAAATTGTAATGAAAACATAGGATGGTTGATGTGATTGTGGAAAGAGGGGTGGTATTGTCAGTGACAGTTGAATAGTAGCAGTACTTATTTTTTTTTGAGAAGATCAGCTTGTTGTATACGTATCCATGGGCGGCAATCTTTATCAAGTAAAATGAGAATTGGACATTGATAGAAAAATTATGATGTATCAATATCACCATACTTCTGATGTAATGACATGTTGAAAATTTTCAAAATGTGCTTGGTTCATTGTTTGGGTACTTTTGAAGTTTGAACTGTGGATTTTGGGTTGTTTTAATACAATCAGCATTCCTGTGTTTTTGCCTGAAAATTTGTTGTTCTTGAATGATCTGAACACAAAATTGTTGTATTTTAGTAGCATGTGAATTTCATGTACTCCATGCCATGCTCTTTGTCACATGTATGAACATAGATTTTCTCCCTTCAATCCCAATTATTTCAGTCCTTACTATCAATACACAAAATTCATGACAAAATAAACCTTGTAAGCCTATACTTCACAAGTTAAGTTTTTTGTCATAGGTAGTTTTTCATCAAATCTACTTATTGTAAATTTTGCACAATAAATCCTGTTGAAACCCAATTCAATGTAGTCAATTATGATATTAAAAGTTTCACTTTAATGTTGTTGATTATTTGGAAATTCAAAAGGGCACATATTATTGTTTCATGGTGTTTCTCAAAGACATTGAAAAAACATGTATTTATTACAAAAAAATCATATCTCTAGTTTTGGAATACTCTCTATGATAATCTCACAATAAATTATTGTTCTACATTACATCCAAGACTGTTTGATGTAGGAGTTTTTTCACCTGCAATTAATAAAATTGACATCAATGGATCACACAGATAGACTGCTATGTGATAAGAATAACTTCAAACAAAATATGGAATGTAATCATCTAACAGATATAAGTTTCAAATGTAAGTCATTGCTAGCTGTATTTCATTATTCCTTCTTTGTTATATGGCCTAGCATACAGTTTGATGTGCAGTTTTGTATTTTACATCCAGCAAAATGGACATTTGAATATCAATACTATAATGTCATGCTCTTTGGAAAAGGACCAACATGTCTGCTCAATGTCACCTATCAATTGTTGGGATTGTTTTTTTCATGTAATAAAATCTACTGCAGCCTTAGTTACAATAAATTTTCTGCCCTAAAATGACATGCTGTCAAAAATAAGCAGTTTTCTTATTAATCAGTTAGTAGCACAAACAGAAGGCACCAACAAGCAGATGCAAGCTTCAATGTTGTCAGGGGAGGATATTAGAAGGATGGCATGGCTACCAGTAAATGCCATGGTAAGTTATTGACACAGAAATTGAG
>JALLOT010004109.1:0-10762 GCA_036939595.1 Thalassiosira livingstoniorum | reverse complement strand
ATAGATAGATAGATAGATAGATAGATAGATAGAAAGATAGATAGGTAGGTAAGTAGATATATAGATATGTAGATAGGTAGATAGGTAGATAGGTAGATAGGTAGATAGGTAGATAGATAGGTATCAAGCTAGGTACTTTGATAGGTAAGATAGGTAGCTATGTAGTTACTTGACAGTTACTACTAGAGATAAAAAGTTACAAAGATAACATTGTGAAGGAAGGCATATTGGCTTTTAGTCACTGATTGACAACTAATTGAAAATTGAATTAATTTTTTTTAATCAGGCTGGAAAGGACCATAGCTAGGGTGTAGCTGGACAAATTTGTGTGTATTTTAAAAGTGATTTTGTATGCCAAGCTGTGAATGCAATTTATAACATAGTTTGTCTGTGGATCCTAAAAAATTGGAGAAAATCCAATCCCTTGTGGGGTTATCAACATAGAAAAATTTAAGTTTACTACAGCTGTGTTAGTAAATGTCCAAAAAAACTGAAAATTATGAGGAAGTGCTAGGCTAATATTTTTCTTTGATGCTAGAAACTTTGAAATGAGTCATGGTAATTTTTATGTTCGTAAAAGGGTTGTTTCTGAGGGGTTCTGGTCATATCTAGTCAAAAAATCATTGAAAATACTACCTGGATGTTGTTTCCTACAGCTGTGTTTGCATTTTTTCAAAAAGTTTAAAAATTATGAGGAAGTGATGGGCTACTGGTTAACTTTGATGATAGAAACTTTGAACTGGGTCATAGCCATTTTCATAGTCATGATTTCATGATGGGGTAATTTTTGAGGAATTTTGGCTCAATCTAGCAAACAAATTGTTGGAAATACCTTGATGCCGTGTCCTGCAACTGTATTAGTAGTTGACCAAAAAATTGAAAATTATGAATAAATGTTAGGCTTATATTTTAATTTTATGATAAAATCTTTTAAATGGGTCATCATTATTTTTATGATCATAACAATGTCATTTCTGAGGGGTTGTAGATCCATCTAGCTGACAAAACATTGGAAATACAAAATACTCAGCTACCATTCCCAGCAGTTGTGTTTGTGTTATTAGTAGTAGCTGTCCAAAAAGGTTAAACTTGTAAAGAACTTTTTTGAAGTTATCCCTTCATCTAGCAGACAAATCCTTGAACAACCAAAATAATCATAGTGCCACATGACATGCAATCACTTCTTAAAATGATATCCCTTGGTACACTGAGTTTATCCAGTACACAGATAAAATTTGTTGTGCTACTTGACAAATAGAAGAATTTAGTAATATTGCCATTTTTCAGTAAATACTGGACTGTTTGATCTAATTTTTACCCTTGAAAAGCAGAGAGTATGCTTTTGAACTCTATTACCTTGGTCGTAATGAGAAGATCCTTATCTTGTCACAAAATTGCTATGGATCTGTCCAATTTGGTAGAGAGTAGACCAATTACATTGGTGTTGGCTTTTAGTCTATTATCCCATGATGTACAGTAGTACTATTTTTCTTCTACAGTACAATGATATGGCACCAACCTACATAAACATCATACCTTTTTTCTTCCAATGATTAAGAGTTTCCTTGCGGACAGTTTGCATTCTCTATGTACTCCATCAATTAGACAAGGGAATATTCTAGTCGAGCTCTCAAGAGGGTGGCATTCTCCGCCTGAACATGCAAACAGAATTCAGCCTATCATTTTTGATTTTTTAACTTAGTTCATGTCACGCGTTTCTTAAAGAAGTATCAATTTTATGCTTTAAGACCAATTTTTTCATTCAACACTTTACAATTGACTAGTATTTAAAAATGTAAAGGAATATGAATCATGATGAACTGAAAAAAATACAACAAACAACCCAAAATCAACGAAAATTCAAAAGTACACCCAAAATCAATGAAATGTAAAAATTAAGAGTTTTGTCATGGTGGCTTTGGGTGGGTTTGAGGAATAGTTGAGCCTGTATCAACTTGAACTCCTGTAGATGTTGCCATAGATTGAGGAAAGTAAACATTTGGTGGGCCTTCTGGCATATCTGGTGGAAGTGATGTTTGAGTTGGCAGAGAAATGGGACTTGGTGCAATTACAGGATATTGCACTGGTGACAGACCAATGCCCGCTACCTCTCCATGGTCTGAAGGATAGGAATTGTTATGAAGGTGGTATGTCAATGTGGGTGTTGACCTTAAATCGCTGTTTCCAGATGATTCGTTCAGGTGGCTGATATCATTCAAATGTTGGGCCGAGGGTGTGATGCCAGCATTTGCATTACGTGAAGAATTTGCTGATATTGGCAGAAGATTGATTGCTCCATTGATCCTATTCCTTGTAACATCTGAAGCTGATTGACTTGCCACAGCATATGGAGGGCCAGTAGAGATAGAGTTGTGTGAATATTGAGAGTGATGATTGTTTGTTGAAAAGGTAGATCCTGGGTGAGCTGAGTTGGCAGGTGAGGACTTCTCTTTCATCATTCCAGAATAATTCCAGCCTGTGCTAGGATATGAACTTGTGGTGGTCTCTTGGTCATGGGGTAACACTGAACTCCTTTGTAGAGTGTGTCCACCTCCCGTTTGTTGATGTTGCCTCTGTCCTCTGCTTGAATGTGGCATATTCTGGTACTCACTAAAACTAGAATTCAGTAGGGCAATGCTATGAGCGGCTTCAGTAATGGAAAAGGAGCTTACGTCATGGGGCGGTGGGACTTCTGATTCCATTGGCGCAGCAATGCTATGAGCGGCTTCAGATATGGAAAAGGAGCTTACGTCATGTGGCGGTGGGACTTCTGAAACCATGGGAGCAGCAATGCTATGAGCTGCTTCAGTTGCGGAAAAGGAACTTACGTCTTGGGACGGTGGGACTTCTGAAACCATGGGGGCAGCTAAGCTAGCCACTGATGCCATAAGAAGTACATTATTCTGAGGTGATGTTGTGAGAACATCCTGGAGAGTACCAGGATTGAGTGCTGAGGGAGCTGTGGCATTTGAATCAGCAGGTATTGATGCTTGAAGTTCTCTTTGTTCGTTTTTGAATGCTTCCATGTCAAAGTCTTCAACATCGGATTCGCCAGGTTTTCCAAGAGCCTCGATTGCTTCATTGCTACTTCTCAGTCCAAAAGGTGGCCAAAGCAAAAGTGGGTTAGGAGCATGTGGTGAAATATCCTCATGTTGTTTGTCGTGGGTGGCTGTTGTTTTATCCAGAGAAGCAGTCTCAAGGCGAATAGATTCCACTGATACGACAGTGCCCAAACACGGAGGACAAATCCACTTAGAGAGGGACTCACAAGCTTCTTTGTCAAGTTTCATGCACGATCCATGGAACCAGTTATCACAATTGTCACAGCACAGCATAAAACTGCCATCGCTTGGACCTGTCAGGGGGGGGAAATATGTAAGTGAGAACACATTCAAGAACATTAACTACCTCAATGAAAGAAAGCTTACCTCCGCAGATGCAATGACGGGTACCATTATCTTCAATCGTACTCCAAATCCTTGCTTCTTCAGGCATAGTTAGTGGGATTTGCTTTGCTGCCAAGAGTAGCTCTTTTAATGCCGGCACATCAAATGGCTTCTTTTCACCTGGTATAGACATCAAAGCCTTTTTTGCTTTTGCTTGCCATATTTGTGCACGTGAAACCATCGAACGAAGCATGCGAACGCATTTTGCTTCTGGTAATTTGAAGTAACCGCTGTCACTACGTGAAAGCAGTGTTCGGATCTCTTCAATTCTTGGCTTTCTCATCAATATATCAAGAGAGCGAAGGCACCAAGAAAATATCTTGAAAGAATTCAGAACAGAATCAACATCAGGAAGGTCTATGATTCCGAGCATCTCTGCATAAGATCTTGCCTTTTCCATTGGCTCGGAGGTGTATCCATCATTGCTAGGTCTGCTCAGGTCTGCCTCTTCCTTCGTCATGGGAGAAACGACCTCCCGCTTGACCATACTGCACCATTTTTTTAACGGAACAGAAAACGAATTCTCCTTTGCCTCCAAATTTTTTCGATCCACAAGCTCAACTTTGTATCCTTCCATCCGTTTCTCGCAGTTTTCAATGGTAGTACGGGCTTTCTCGATCTTTTCGCGCAGGTCTAAGAAAAAAACACGAAAATAATTGAGATATTGCAATGGGATTTAGACACAAAAAACAAACACCGTTTGCCACCATTGAATGTATTTTCTCACCCGAAGTAGATTTTTCTCTTTCCGAAGACACGCTTGAACTGGAAACTCCGCTCTCAACTGTTGCTCCATTGGAAGATGTCACCACATTCGATGGTGGCATAGTATTCATTGATTCCTCTCGATTGATGTTGGTGTCGCTGAATCCAACGGAGCTCGACAGTTCTCGCTCATATTTTTCAAGGTCGCTTTTGGACTTTGCAATATCTCTCTCAGCTTGCCTCACTTTACGTCCATATCGTTGAGAATCCATAGAGCGAGCTTTAGAGAGTCCCCTTGTGCTCGTCCACTTCCGAACAATACCAGCAACACATGTAGCATTTTCCTTGTATACTCGAAGAGTGCTACAACGAACACAAACATATTTATCAAACTTTTCAGCTTGTTCCTCTGAAATTCCAACACAGGGCCCGTGGTACCACTCGTCACAGCCGTCGCATCCAATCATGAAACCTTCATACGGTAACCTACAGATACAGTAACCACACAGGGCCTGTCTGAGCTTCGTTACTTCGTCCATTGCTGTGACAAGAAAGCCGTTGTGCTCGTTGATCAGCTCCAGTATCCCAGCTATATGACCCTGCCCGTTGGCTGCACCGCATTTTTTCACCCTCAAGAGCCAGCCACGAGTTGCCCGTAGTGCATTGCGTAGAGTTTTGTATTCTTGACAACTTATATTCAGTTTTTCCGCCTCATCTGTAAGCTCCTTAGCTTTCTCCATTGATATTCTCTGACCTGTCTTTATTATTTCTTCTGCGGTTGATAGCCATGATAAAGAATCATTTACCCTTTTTCTGACACGTAGGACAACCTCAGAACCTACAAAAGAAGTAAATAAAAATTAATTCCATTAACAAAAAGAAATGCCACACAGATGATCTTGTATTTTGTCTTACATGATGGGTATTCTGCGCCTTGCACTCCAAGTTCTTTCAAAGTATCAATTGGAATTTTCTTATCAGATGACGATATGATCTCATCGGCTTTTTCGCACCATTCAAGGAATTTACTGCGCTGGTGTTGTAAATCCATAAGCCTTGTTACGTCATCCTTCACTGCAGACGCCCAGCTATCTCTCAATTCACGAAGTAATTTTTCATCTTCAAATCCTTCTGGCCGAACATTGTCGAATTTGGTAAGTCTCTCACCACTTGCGACTAATTCATCAAGCTTAGAAAAGTTTTTTCGGTCGAATGCTTCGGAGGAGGAACTTATGAATTTGAATGCTTTCGTGAACCACGACATGACATCACCCAACTCTTCTGCAACCATTCCTTCAGGAGTGATGGCATTCAATGACTTTGCACTTCGAAGAAAACTTGCCACGAGAGAAAACACGTTTTTGTCGCCACTCTCAAGAGACGTCGGAGTTACAGATCCAGATGTGTCATTGTTGTCATTGTTTGCAAACGAGTTTCGTCTAGATGGAGTGTGTTCCAACTTTTGTTCAGTAGAATTATTTGGATCAGCACTGATGATATCAGAATTTGTAAGTTCGACATTTGTTTTTGATTCCAATGTGTTTATTTCCGAGTAAGATTTGATCGCTCCCGCCGATTGTGAACACAATGATGCCCTCTCTTTTCGAAAATCCTCGAAAGCCGCAATTATATCTCGGAGAGTACGCTGCGCTTGAAGTTTCCACGAAAGTATTACACTTTTCTCTAATTTCAAGCGTTCAAGTTCGTCGTTTATGTCAAGAGGTATGGTCGATGCCTCTTCGATGAGAGCCGTCAATTCAGACAAAGAATGGTTTTCCTCCTTACTACTGTTTCCTCGCTTTTTCTTTCTGGCATTTCTTTTTGGTGCAATTGCCGCAGCTCTCTCAATCCAGTTTTGTGCCTTATCCACTAACTTCTTCAAACTCAATGCCTCTTCGAGATCGACTGAAAGGTCAGACTCGGCACTTGCTAAAGCTGTGTTGACATCAGCAATTTTCACTGGTTCCATTGACTCTGGAACTTGAACTATATGAGAAGGAACGTACGCACATTCAATGCCACACCTTTTGATGATTGAATAGTATTCGCTCATCCAATCATCTGCTTGGGAAAATATTCTATTCATTTTCACTGATGGATTGCCAAGATTCATATGGATCTGATTTGCCTCTGATACAATTTTGTGAAGCGTGTCGATGGAAACACATATTCGGCCTTGATTTCGCCGATTATCTCCGCTTATGTAGCCATCATACTGCATTATTGATGGAGAAACATGTGAGTGACAGCTATGAAAAAAAGAAAGCTATAGCAAAAATGATGATTACCTTTTCTAACCAGTTTTCAGCTAAGTCCAGCATCTGAATTAATTCTTTCTCTCCCTCAAGCACCCATTCTGACTTTTCTTCCTCGCCAAACCAAATACGATCTCTAAGAGCACCGGCCTTGTCAAGGTGGTCGCGCACATCATCAATCTTCCCTCTTTTGAGAGGTGTAGCTCTGTTTTCATTGTCATCTTTCTGGGGAATCCATGACTTAGTTTTCATCATCCAGTTGCGGGCATCCATCTCAAGCTGTAGCAATTTTAAACATTCTATATCAACCGGTATCCTCAATCCCTCTGACATAATTGAAAGGAGGTGAGAACATTTATCACTGTCCTGCAAAGCTTGTCGGAATCGTCTGAGCCAAGCAAGATTGTCTTCCCTCTTCGGAACAATCTCTTCCACTCTCGCAACCCATTCCTTCGCCTGCTTCAGTCTGCTTTGTAGTTTCTCCAGGACATCTGAAACATTCAGAGGCAAACTTTCACCAGTGGATACAAGCGATCCGAGTTCCTTCAGTGAAATCTTTGTCCGTACAGCAATGGAAGCTCGGTCCATCCACTCCTCTGCTTTTTTATGAAACCCTGTGAGAGTAAGAATTTCTGGAAACATTAAGTCAATTTTATTTGCCTCTTTGATAAGACCAGAGATGAATTTCATATTTTGTGGATTTTCCTGATTACGCGCTTCGTTCCAAACAGAAATGCGACGTCGCAATATCTGGGCACGTTCTAAACGACTCTCTAGTCTGACGAGGCTCCTTGGGCGCAGAGTTAAATTTCTGCCTTTTGAAACAAGCCTCTCAACCTTATCGAGAGTCAATTTCTTTTCACGAACGACATCCCCATCAGAAAGATCCGAATCGGCATCACAGCCAACATTATTTTCCAATTTTTCTTCCCACAGAGCTGCTTCATTCATCTGCCTCTTCACTGCATCCATCTCAACAATTCTTAGTGGGCATGATGAATCAATTTTGCCGACAAGTGTTTTTAAGTCAACCAGTTCGATTCCATCCCCATTGTCCTTCAGAGCATGCAAAAGTTTCGCGATACAGTCCCTGCCGGTCTCGATGGCATCAATAATAGAATTCATGTTTTGCGACATAACACGAGCAGAAGGATCTCGCCGTCCGAACGCCTCTTCTGGAGTCGGAAGAGAATGGGCTTTTTCCACCAGCTGGAGAAGGTCAGACATTAACGGCTTTTCTTCCCTATGGGTGTCATCAAAACTTTTGATTGTATCTGTCGTGTAAGCAAGTATTGACTTCCATATTTTCTTTGCTTTTTCAATTTCTTCTGAAGTCCATGAAATACTGTCACTCCTCGAGCGTTTCAAATTTTTGTCTGGTTCATTGATGTTAAAATTATCTCCGAAGCGATGCAAGCGCCAGGGGAGACGAGTAGTTGATAGGTCATCCAAATCTATGCTCGAAGAATTGAAATATTGATAATTTGAATTGCGGGTTGAACGAAAATCGCCAAGCATTGTTGGTCTTGCCTGGTGTAGCCTCCATCGCCATGACTCTGATGTGAAGGTTGTGGGATCTGGGTATGCTGCTTCATCTTCTTTTCGTTTTTTCCGCGCTTGCTTCCGCCGGTGGACTCCTATTTGATGTTGGTGTAGTTGCACAAATCGATTTCATTAAAATCACATACATAAACGCGATTAAAAAGACTAAGAATGTTGGTGTTTTATGATATTGAACTTACCGTATCCTTGATCTGCATTGACCATTATCGAGAGCTTGGCTTTCTGAAGATCGCCCCCGTGGGTAGCATGAAGGAATTTGAGCATATTTTCATCATCTTCCAACCCAGAAAGTGGTGGCAGCTTAGAGTCATTTATCTCAGTCTCTTGAACACTTTGTATTCTGTTGGAAGATACTTCATCAGGCTCCGATTGTAAAAGTGTTGATTTTAATGGAGATGAGCACACCGCACTGGCAGATGATTCTTCCTCTTCCAATGACTCATCCACAGCAGATGATTTCCGTTTAAGCCCAGACGTTTTCCTTCGACCTGGACCTCTGTCGGAATCACTGGGGACTCCCCCAAATTTTTCCTCAGCCTCGCTATCCCAAATTTTATCAATATTATTTTCTCCACGTGGGCGAGGTGTTTGTAGAAATAAATTACGGGAAAAGATGAGGAATTCCTCTTGCTGGTCAAGAGGAGCTTTTCCACGTCTGCAGGTGTCTGGCACAGAGCTATTAACACTACTAGCATTGTTTCTTAAGCGGCTGTGTGAAGGTGGTCGATGAACACATAGGCCTCCTCTAGGAATGGCACTCTGACCGTAGTTGTCCTGCAGTTGATCTGCAGCTGCATTTGCGATGGATATTGCATTTCGCTCTCCACTTGCAATTGACTCTGTACCCATGGATGGCTGACGTGCCATGACAGCTAAGAAAAACATAAAACATAATCAGGTGAGACAACTAAAAATGACCACTTTTGCCAAACAAAAACCACAAATGATATCGAATGGCATCAATCCACTTTAAAAAAAAATTGAAATTTTTCTTGCAGGAACACAGAAATTAGTATCATCTTTGTGTAATGCATCATTCGAGTAAAAGATTATTCAAATGACTAAGCATAAATCACAACAACACGACGTTGAGTGTTATCTATCCGAGTCTCGAATCAGGACCTTTGCGCACTAAAGAAGGCACACACTAAACTCACTGATGCGGACAATTGAAAGAGATATCTCTACAATCAGAGGTGATTTAAACACATCAAATGCGAATAGGACTCCTCGATAATACACGGATCAAAACGCAACGACCAAATTAGTCCAAAACAGTATCAATCCCAGATAGGCCTCGAATCAACGATTCCACAAAAAAGCGGAAGACCAACACATCAAATTCAAGATTGATTAACGGTAAACGCTGAGGAAATAAGATGGCGAATGAAGAACACGATTGTTGCGCAGTCTGATCAATCAATTGAACATAATTCAGCATGATGAAATCGCATTATCTACCGACGATTCACGAACCCGCAACGCAAAATGATTTTATGGCAGCGCGACACAGAGAGACAAGCCACCGAGAAGTAGCAAATGGTCACCCAAGCCAGAGCATTGTGATTTTTCGATTGCTAAAGGTCTGAGGCAAGACGCCCCGAGAAGGTCTTGGGACGAAACACGATTCATTTCAAACGTAATCCAATCGCGAACAGATCAAACATGCAATTGACTAATATCGGTTGCCGGCATGGGTGAGAACACAATAAACTACCAAGCCGATGTAAGTAGTAGACTTCCATAGAGATATGAAAAGTATGCGTTTGGCGTTTGGCGTTTGGCGTTTGGCGTTTGGCGTTTGGTCGCAAATTGGACATTCATGGGATTGAATACGCCGCATGCCGCTTCCCGCAAAAAAAGGTGTACCGCCGCAATCCGAAAAATAAAATCAAGCTCACCTTCCTCACTTCCAGCTCCCCTCCCATCACCACTTGCATTTGCAGCACTCTTTCCCCATCTCCCACCCCTTCCTCGTCCACTTTTCGGAGGTCTCCCCCTCCCTCGCCCACGACCTCTTCCTCTACCACTCGACACAACTGGTTCTGCCCTCGTGGATGATCCGCTGATGCTTCCTCCTCCGCTGGCACCTGCCTCGGACGAATCCCCTGCGTCTGCTGAATTTTCTTTGCTATTTTTGCCATTCTTACTGTCTTTTTCGTCTTTTCCATTGCTGCTCGTCGTCGTCCCATCGACGGATCCCGCGGGAGGGACGAATTTGGGCACGGCACATTGATAGGCTGGGCCGATTTTTGGTTTTATATATTTTGAGAATGGAGAGCGGGAAGGGGAGGAGCTGGCGTAGGCATTGGTAGATGGAGTGGTATAGCGACGACGACGATTGTCATCTTCGTCGCTTTCGGATTTTGCTGCAATGGAGGAGTCGTCGGCTTTGTTTGCGATTGAATCGGTGCCCGGATTGGAGGGGTCTTCTTCGTGTTGGTTGGGCACCAGGCCCTTGGTTGTTTTCATGGCGGCAGGAATGATTGTGTCTTCTATAATCGTTCAGGGATTGTTTTTCATTCGTTTCGCTTACGAAATTGATCCTTTGGGAGAGATTGGTTTCCGTCAATGTAAAACTTAATGCTGGTTCATGCTGGTTCATTACATCACTTACTTCTCGTTATCGCTGTTTGCGGGCTGTCCCAACCAGAGCGGGGGCAGTGGGCAGCGCCCACGAAATTTTATTTTTGGCAAATTGCAAATTGCCCCTTGGGACAAATTGTAAGTAAGTATGTACCATATATACACACATCATATTATGTACGTATCTTCCAGCTTTAGTCAATTTTT
>JALLOT010004108.1:0-10590 GCA_036939595.1 Thalassiosira livingstoniorum | reverse complement strand
GTTTTGGACGAAAAAAGCACGGAACGTGTTACGGGCTCCTTTTTGTATACCCTGTTTACCACAGTAACATTCACATTCATGGATGATTGTGGTGGTCAAGGCAGTAAGTCAAACAATCACAAATGGCAACATGGTAGTAATCATTTCAGCATCATATTGTATATTACAATAAATAGGGTTAGGATCACCAGTAACTATGACAAAAAGTAGTGATTCTTGTATGAAATGAAATATAACAATCAATAGAGGTGGATAATTATATTGTCTAGTTCAAATAACAACAGACAAAGAAAATAGTGTCTTAAACAAATTTTTGCAACAACAAAAAATCAGAATTTTTTTTTGGGAAATACACATTAAAATTTGAGTACAACAATCAACAAAAAATAAAAATAATTCAATAATAGGGTCAGGCAGTAACAAATCAAAATGTTTTCAAAGGACATTTTATTTGGTGACATGTGAAATGTGAAGTTCCATATTATACTCTTTTTGAGGGTGTCAACTCAATGTCAAATCTTGTTTTGTCTTTTTGATAAATATGCTTCTTTTTGATTTGGAGAATTCTATTTGTCTAAAAATACATTAAAGTGAATAATAAAAATATGCTTCTAATAGCACTTCACCTATCTTTCAATCAAGCTTTGTTTTAAAGGATGGTTAGAACTAGGTTTTGTGTGTCAGTATGTGCTTGAGGAAACAGAGTAAAGGTCACCATTAATTCAACCCACATTTTACACCCCATGATTAATATGATCAAAAAGCATGCACTATAATATGCAAAAACAAAAAATGGATTTTTAATCAATGGTGTCAACTGAAAACATAAGAGAATACCATGTTTTCATCAATATTTTTCAGTATTATTTTTTTATAGAAGAAAAACAAGTGATCAATGAAATTTACAGTCTGAATTAGGATTTGAATACTGGTTTTAATTTTACTATTTACTGTATGTTTCTGATTTATTTTTGTAGTACCTGTATTTTCAAATTCATTTGTTGAAATTGTACATAATTGATTTAAATGGAATTTTAGTGTTAATTTCTGTTGAAGTTGTAAGTTTAAATTAGTATGAAGCAACTGCTCCAAACATGACAGTATAGATATAGATATGTGTCAAGTTGTCTTAGACTTGATGTGGTGTCAAATCTGTTTGTAATATATAAGTCATGAAGCATCTCATCACTTTTCCAAGCAAATAAAATCAAAGACTTTGGATGTCATCATAATCAAAAAGCTAGTGTTACCAGTTTTGCTTAGAACCTGGTATTCATTTACCTAACTATGATGAAAAACAATGAAAACATGTAGTTTTACAGATGGAAGTTTTGTTGGAAGCATTATTGGTATTTTTGATGTAACCATTAATTTTGATTATCAACTATTAATGGCTATCTTTGATATGAACTTGTAATGAATTTGGTCCTTTCAACCAAATTTTGAACATATAACTCATATCTCATATGCAATTAGTTATCTGTGTTTTAACTGTATAATGGATATACTGTAGACTGTATGCCATTGAGTGTGACTGAAGTAACACCTGTTTTTGTTAATTATAGTTAAGGCTGTCTGCCAGATCATCCTATCAAAAAATGCTCAATCCAACCAATTATTAAGCTACAGCCAATTGAAATACATATTCATTATTTCTGTAAAAAGTAGATTGTAATAAATTACCAGCTACTCAATTTTAAATTTCCCCATTTTCTCATTTTTTCCACATTCTACGCATATTTTTTTCTTTTCCAAATTTTCCATATTTCATTACTCCACCTGCGCTGTGTCATGTAGAATTGAGTCTGTGCCTATCCTACTTATCATGTACAACATAATAATATACAATGATGGGTGGGGTGGTAAGTACATAGTACAGTATGAAAATAAGTACTTAGTACAATAAGCATCATAAAAAATAAGCACCACCCATTGCCAACCAATCATCATCATTGACATCACAACCCCCTTGGCACTCCCCTTGCCTCCATCAACGAAACGGAATGATGACATCATTGTCACGGCCACCCTCCACCCTAATTCTCCCTCGTCCCTCTCCATCTTACATTGTTCTTCCATCAAGTACTCACCACCACATCTGCTGTTGTCTTGTCTGCAGCCTTCAAAATGTTCATGGTCAAACTTCCAATTTTTAAGTTCAATTCAATTCCCAACAGCGCTTCTACCATACCAAATCAGTTGTCCTCACCTCCATTTTTGAGCATGAGATCCCTCTGAAGTAACTCAAAGGAGGTTGTTTACAGTTCAGTCAATGACGCACCCTTGTCCAACACTGTCAGCGTTGGTGTTAAAAAGTCCAAATCCATCAACGGTGGTGTTGACGTTGTTGCTGGTTACAGTGACAAAAAAGTTGATGTTGACATCATTGACGCCGGTACTGGTGATGGCAAAGGTGGTGCTGGCATGAATTGTGCCAAAAAATCTATCGTTAAAAATGCTTTGTCCAAAAAAAGAAGTGCTAGGTAAGTTAATTAAATTCAAATTCTGCTTCTTTTTCAATCATGCACACTTTAACAATTATATCAATCTTTTTAATGTCATTTATTCTTTTTTCTATTTAATGTACGAAAGCAAAAGTTGCTTCAGTAGCAGGAAAGTGGGTGGCCACGGCGTCCGTCATAGCTCCCAACAATGCTGGAAGTGCCGCCACTGTAAATAAATTGGTTTCAAATCGTCCAGGGGCGGCAGACAATTGTGGATAAAACCCAGTTGACAGTGCCGATGGAGCTGGCAGTGCTGAGTTGGTAGTGGCGGACAACAGTGTAGAGCTTAGTGAAGATTATGCCAATGATCCAATATTGGATAATGTGAGAATTGCATTCTGTTTCCGTTGGCTGCAGCTCCCAAAACAGCCACTTGAGTGACACTGTCTCTGCTTTGGCAGGGATGAGTGGTTCCATCCACCAGGCAACAGTGGATGAATGCAATTTTCATTTGGGAAGCAATGACGGCAGAAGATGTGGAGAGGGTAGAGGCGGGAACGGCGGTGTTGCCATGAATTCGGCCATAGAAAGGAAAAAATATGTTCAGGCGGATGAACTTTTTCCTCATAATGTAAAAATGATTTACACCTAGTGATTAGATCATGCATACAAATTTGGACAAGGGTAAAAACTCAATAAGAATTGAAAAATTTTGATTTTGTGTAAAATTGGAAAATAGGAGTGTAAAATTGATAAATGAAAACAAAAAAATGTAGAAAATGTGTAAAACGGGAAAATAGACGTGTAAAATTGAGAAACAGTATAAAACATTTGTGTAAAATTGGGAGAACTATTGTATTTTTTCTGTAAAATGGGAGTATGAACAAAAATTAAACAATATTAACTTGTAATAATTTGTGTAAAATTAGGAAATGAAACAAATAGACAAAAAACATGTAAAATGGGTAAATTGATAATAGTGTCATAGTATTATGTGTAAAATGTGAAAATGACTGACGTCATGATTGTTGATGATCATCTTCAGATTTAGGGGGAACAAATGAAATTAGATAAAAATGAGAAAGAAAGGTTGGAGTGACATGGTCTAAAATTGGGAAAAGTTAAAATGGGTATTCAGGTAAATATAAAACTGGAATATGCTAAAATTGAGTAGAATGTACCTTATTAGATTGTAGCTATAGCATGTGTAAGAACATAAATTAGATATTCATGAAGTTTCATATCTATAGAGGAGTTAAAAATATCTACTCAAGTCCTACTGTCAGAACTTGCATCCTTCCATTCAAGTTTCCATACTATCTTCTGCTTTGCATTAGATTTGAATTACAAAACACAAAACCCATTTAAGGATGGCAATGATGACATGATCTAACAATTACATTCTGTTTGGGTCTGGTTTGCTAGTATCTATTCAATATTTCCCATTGTCAGATTTTCAATGAAAGTGCATACAATTGCCTTGACCCTCCGTTGACAGTTGTAGTGCTCAGATATGTTTTTAATGGGTTTTGTGTGAATCTTTATGAAAGTTTCATGAATGCCTTGTTCTTACAGATGTTTCAATTTAGCCCATTTTACATCTGATAATATGTTATTGTCTTCTTTGTAGCATCACTTCCCCATTTATTGTTGTCATTTGGTGTTTAATTTATATTAATGGTGGATCCATTAGCATTAAAGTTCAATGGAAACATTTATGGACTAACATGTTTTTGTAGATTGGTCTTAAGTGAGCCAATTCCATTCATCTTGTTCTACTTTTGATTTCATTTGATACCAGCAGTGTTCTTTCATAGATCCATACCCATTGCCTTGGTTCAAGAGGCTAAAGTATATACCAGAGAAAACTACATAAGGTCCTGGACATTTGTGATTGATCAAGGTGCTGTTTGTTTTTTTGCTCTGTGTAATTCTAATGAGTAGGCTCCTCTCTGATTTATAATTTATTCTGCATACAACCAAACCTTCATTTGGATAGAAGATTGTGCTCTGCACTTGAAAAATAGTTATAAGATCATTTTACAAAGTGGGTGCTCTTCTGATCATATTTAAATTTCATATTCTAACTTGAATATTTTTTTGGTTATTTTTTGGAAGGATTAAGAGGAAGGAAGTTGCTTCAAATTTATTATCTGTTGCAGCATATATCATCAATGAGTAGACAGAAATGAGAATTAAACCTATGTCATCAATGTTATGACCTATTCTGTTCTCTACAATCTCTCAACGATTGTTGGCAAGAAATAAATATGACGCTGTCTCAATCTGTCATTACATCTAAGTGGCATTACAAGTTTTATGGAAGCAGCATTGATGCAAACATTCATTACTAATAGTGATGATGGCAATCCTGGGTATTGTATTTGTGTTGTTTTGCTTAACATTTATGACTGCTTGTGTTGTGATCTGATGAACATAGTCATTAAAGTTAAGTCCATTTTACTAACTATTACTGCTAGATGAAGTCTCAACTGAAATGGATGGAGATTAATTGTTCTTAGACTCATGATATTTATATTGTCCTTTTTGTTGTTGTCATTCTTATTTCTTGTTGGCGCTCATCTGAACAATTTGAAGTATGGAGAACAAGATTTTGTGTGAAATTTTTATTTACTTCAACTCCATCATGGAGAAAATGACTTTTGAAAAAGGGATATTTAGGTTTAAATTTGTGAATTTACCCTCAGACCAAACACCTGAACAGCCTAGAATGCAAACTGTGTGAGCCTTGATTTGGGCAGGACATCATTCCAAATGACAATGTTCCAATGAAATTAGAAAAATACCATTTTGCTGCTGTATCATGGTTGGATAACAACAAGTAGGTCATTGCTTGTGGGGGGTAGCTGGACATCCCCCAGGACCACGGCACTGTAAGTCTGGGTATCAGGCAAAATAATCACTCAGCTCTGCTGAAAACCTCCTGGGCTAAGCTGCCACCATGATACTGACTTAGATCTAGGTAAAGACAAGTAGAAGCATGTTACATTCACTTAATTGATGATCTGAGTAGAATTAATGAGCTTATGCTTGCTACAATCTAGGCAGACAGCAAAGAGTGGTATGGGACAAAAGATGTGCCAGATATACAAGATGAATTCAGTGGATAACAAAGTTATAGTTGGATCAGCAGCTTGAATGAACTTGCATCATGCTTCTTACATACCAACTCATTCACACAAGTCATGCAAGCAAGAGGTTTACCAAATAATGGTGTTATTGAATTAATTATACTGTGTTAAACCCAAAACCACCCCCACACATATCCATCCCACATACAAACTTACTTCAACTTTTCCTAAATACATTCCTACAGATGGTGGACTCTTAGATGCTGCATACCAATTTCATATACTTTGATATCTTGGTGTAAGTTTATGGAAAAATTCACTCCTTATCAGCAAAGTATGATCCCATTCCTTGTAGAAAATTTACTTATTTTCACTTTTTCATGTATGCATAGTACATACTAGTCATATGAGAAATATTAAGAATGTAGAGAATCTATGTGGGAATGAGGATTAATTGATAGTTTTATGGATTTGTAGTTTCCCATCATCAATAGAAGGCACACTCTGTGTTTCAAAATTATATTTAATGGATAAAAGTTTAAAGATATACTGTTGGTGGTGCAATTTCAACCAGGTATTCATATAGTCAAAAGTGAATACCATAAACTTACCATGAGCTTGACCTCTTGAGGCAGTGTCTTTTTTTCTGAATATCATGTATCTTGTACTTATTCTTGGTTTGAAATTCATCTTCCAATAGGATTGTATAAATTTCTAGAGTTATCTCCACCTTTTTAACAACTATCTGGTAGAAACTTTTTGTCCCTTCTTATATTTTTCCTACTTTTTGTCATTTTTTGTACATGTGACCAGATTTCATCATTCAATATCTCAACATCTTTCTCCTGTAATCTGATAGAGATTGTGAATTGAGATTTGATCCCTTTGCTAGTATGTCTTTTTTAAGACAAACCTGACTAAGAGGAATGAACTTCTAGATATTCCTGAGTTGCTGATCATGCCTAATTGTATGCATTGCAAGATGTTTCTAGTCAGAACAAAGTCTATAATACTTATTAATTGACATGTCTAGAACGAGTTATTCATTTCCTGGTAGACACAGTTGCAGTCTCCGTTCCATTGATAGTGTATGTTCTGACCAAATTTTTTGGATAAATTTCTAGAAAATATTTAATCATGGCATTAGGGAAAGAATCTACAAGGACGAGGGTGTGATTTTTTTTGCTAGCAAAGACTTTGATCCCCTGATGTGGAACTGGTCATAGCACATGGGGTGATTTTTTTGTTATTGCTTTGCATAACTCCTGGAAATTTCCTGTATGAGTAGTTTCTGCAAGGCTTACTCAACTGTTAGGTGAAGTTGGATATTTTGTGGAGAAAACCTAACTACTCCATTTCTTGTCATTACTTGTGAACCCACATGGTAGACAGGAGGGGTCTGTCTCCTTGAGGTTAGGTACAGAGCCCACTTCATTATGTGATGGGGTATAATTGAAACATTGTGTTTGTGATGATTCTTGGAATATTTTAACTTATGGATAGATATTGTTGTATGAGTTGAGGCCAGTACACAAAATTGATATTAAATTTGATATCAGCAAAACAAAATATGGCACATGTTACGGAGATACCTTTTACCATCCAAAAGAAGTTTTCATGGGCATATAAACTGCCTGAATTTTTATTGTGTCTTCACATGATTAAAGTTGTCCTTCGAGCAAAGATATGTCACACTGACACACTACAACACATTCCATTTTCACATGGGAGTGCATATTAAAGGGGTTGATATCTACAACAGGTAGTCAGTGATGAAAAGAATTGATCATTAAAAAAAATAATTTGAAAAAAAATGATATTTCCACCAATGGCATTTTTAAATTTACAGCAACTCTTCACTATTTTATTTAAAGCAGATGCACCATTATTTGAAGCATTTTCAATAAGGACAACAAAACTTTCAAAAAGTCTCTTCTACAGTTAAGTTTCTAATGCTTGCAAAATAAAAAGGTTTGGAAAAAATAATTATCACTTGTCACTGTATGAAATGCAAAATGAAGAGTGTCATGGAATTTCAAAATTATTCTACTTACAATGTCCTGTGACATGATCATGGTTCCCTTGACAGAATCATATGAAGTGGACTCAGTAAAGAACAAGGTATGGTAATTAAAAATGGACATCAAGTATACAGTATACACTGACACCAGTTTCAGTGTCCTAGTTTCATCAATCCTTCTGAGCACTGTCCTGTGATTGTGATAACTTGAAGGAGTTACTAGCAAAGAAGGACACAGAAGTCTACTTCAGCTTCAGAAACATAGTTCTGGAATATATAAACAAAGAGAGGTCATTCAGGTGCTGCTTTAGACATGTGCACTGAACAAGACAAATTGATAAAATTAGAAGTACATCTGCCCATTTTGATATTCTGCATTTGAAAACTCCAACTTTCATAAAGCTTGTAAAAATTTATGCTGATGACATTTGAAAGTATTTTAGGAAAGGATACTGATTGCTTTGTGAAAACTTCTCCCAAAACCAAGACCCAGATTCTTCCCAGAACCATTGTTTGTTGAATGAATCCCATTTGGGAACAAATGTAGATATTAAGGAATCCATTTGACAAGCAAACTCCAATTTCTTGCTGGAGAGGCTGTATATGTTGATCTTGGTCTCATTCTTGTTATTAACAGCAACAAATATGATTTAAATTTTGATGAGGAGAATGAAGAGAATCGCTATTGTTTTTTTAAGAAGAAGTATCATGTTTTCACCTTTAAAATCATTGTATTTGATGCTGAAAGTGTTCTTGATGTTTGTGGGGATTAGTCACATCATCCAAGACCCAAGAGGTTCTGTTCATTGACCACTGTGGTGGTTATCATTTTGTGTGTGTCTTTGCTTATGGTTATGGTTTAATGGAAAATGTGAACTAGCCTGTATCACAGATGATAGCAAAAAGAGTTGTGTGGGTCAAAGGAAAAAGGAAGAGACCAGCTGAATCACATTGCTACTGCTCTAGACCTAATCAAGAGAAAGGAGAAGTTCAACTTTGATGCCTATGTGCTGAAGCTGTCATTCCAACATGGGAATATGTGCAGAAAGATGTTTTGGAGCAAGTGAAAGGGTTTCTACCAATACATAGACAATTTCTTTGGAATGGGGTGTCTCCCTCATGAAAGCAGGTGAGAAGAAGGAATGAGTTACCAATTCAAGAAGAAAATGGGATGTAACTTCAAAAGAGCAGAGAAAAGGAAGAAGTTCACTCACACAGGAATTGCATGTTGCAGTTCATGCAAGGGGACAGTTATTATGCAGACATACTAATGAAACCTCTATCTTAAAAATCATGACTAGAATGGAGCTAAAGGTATAAAACACATGTTCTTCACACCTATAGAAAATTCCTTTTGATCAACAAAATCTTACATCAAAGTCCACTGATTATACTTACTTAGTGTAACATCAAGGTCGATGAAAAAATATAATGGCAATGATTGATTGATGTTCACGATTGGGCACCTTCAACAAGTTTTCCTTAAAAGAACAAATGAGCATTTCCTTGATAATAATGCAATCGCGAAGGAATGCATGTTTCTCAAAACAAAAACATGATGATGACCACATCAATTGAGAAACACAGCAGATTGTATCGTGTTGCTATTATAAAATCAGTATGCCAAACAAATCCCAAATTATTTGGTCCCAGAATTCCCTCGAATATGACAAACTAATGTTACTATGTTAACACTACTATTAATTCCAAGCCATGATACAAACCATGGTATATCAAGCAAAACACCAACACACATCCTTCATTCTTGCATACTAATGAACAAAGCACTCTCCTGGCATTCTCCTGCTGCCAAATACGTTCTAATTGACATTCTGCAGAGTCATTCAAAACATTTACCTCAACAATAAATAATCCTCACACAGAACGCCATCAAATCAATAAACATCCCCAATAACGACCAACGACCAACGACTAACCATCCCTAACCTCCTCCAACCTCCGTTCCAACCACCTCCTCTCCCTCCAAACCTCCCACTCATCCAAAATCTCCTCCCCCAGCCACACCACCCCCCACGTCCCCAATCCAATCAAGGACACCCCACCAAATCCTACGGCCATGGGTACGGGAACCGTGCGCGAGAGATGGAGGACCAATGCCAGTGCCGATGTTGCTCCGAGTATGGCGGCGAGGGATTGGGCTAGGATGGGGAGGAGTATTTCTTTGGTGTTTGGGTGTAGGTGGTGTAGGTGGTGTAGGTTGCGCGGTAGGTTTGGTAGGTTGGGTAAGTNAAGGATGTCGGTGTAAGAGAGGAAGGGAGGAAAAATATTCGTTGGAACAATGAGGACAAATGGCGCATCATGTGTTGTCGAAGCGTGGTGGAAGATGCCGAGGGGTTGGCGTAGGTCGGATCCGATTCGAGACTGCAGGGACGGGATTGGAATGACGGATATTGTTGATATTGTTTATATTGTTTATATTGTTTATATTGTTGGGGTGGTTGGAAGGATGTGGGCGGTAGTATATCCTCTTGGATGGAGGACGATACGTGTTGGAGTTGTTCTTTGCGGAGGAGACGGGTGGGCAGTTTCCACCATGGTTTTTTGGATGATGGGAGGTCAGTATTGCGGGTTTTGGAGTTGGAGTGGAAGCAAGATTCTTGAACGGGTGGCCCCTCTGGCCCCTCTGCTCCCCAGACACTGCCTGCTTCCGTTTCTCCGAAGGAATCTCCTTCTTGTTGATTCTTGAACTGATTTGCATATTGAGCATAATGATATTGAACATTTTTCCAATGACGATGTACCGATGGTGGGACAGTCAGCATGAGTACATGCATGTCGGTATTGGAATCGTGTGGAGCCCGCATGATGTATCCTTTCATTGCATCCTCGGATATTACAGTGTCTTGCTTGTCTGAAAATTCTTGCTCATCTTGTTCATTTTCATCCTCGGCCGCTTCCTCAGTTTCAATAGTGTCAATAGTTTCGCTAGTTTCATCGGTTTCATCAGTGCCATCAGGGTCATCGGGGTCACCAGTCCCATCCTCATTGAAGTCATGGAAGTACGATTCCTCAT
>JALLOT010004107.1:0-10595 GCA_036939595.1 Thalassiosira livingstoniorum | reverse complement strand
ACAAAAATACCTTTCAGGTTATCCAATAAAAATATTTTTGAAAATTTAAAATTTTTGTCCAACTACTGTTGGTTTTGTTTTCTTAAGCCTTATTTGTTTTCTATTACTTGGCACTGGGTTCCCAGACTACTTCCTCATTGTGTTCAGTGATCAACAAGATCTAACAGAAAATTGAATTGAACACAAAATTCTGACTCCAACTAGAAACCAACACTATCATCTTTGAAAGTACCTTTTTATTAGTTTTTGAATGTCAATTAAAAGTATTGAAACTGTTTCTAAATTTTTATTTTAGGATATTATTCACTTAGATGAGCAATTAGTTAGAAATTTCAAAAAAGTAAGTATTTTGAGAAAACCACTTCATCAAACCTCTTTCAGTGCCAATTGGAAGAGGATGATTCCATAATATTGGGCAGGAAGGGCACAAACACAAAATTAATCATGACTTGATTTTTTGGCACTCATTTTGCAAGGTAAATTTTACTATCTAGACTAGTCTAGAGGACCTATATTCTCATGTTTCCTTCCATACCAAAGGGAATAATCCCACCAAACTTCACACAAATGAATCCCCATACAAAAGAATGGTGCTGCTTTGAAGGATTTTAATAATACTGCACATGAAAAAAAAACACCATTACCTTAATTGGCTTGGGGAAACCAAGGATTCAATAATCCCAAATGTGTTTTCACATGACACAATGGCCTCACTTGGGGCTCATTGGTGTCATAGAAGGTTTAAAAAATTAAAGGGGGTTTCAAAACCCATAACACGCATTTGAGGAGATTATTTTTTGTTGTTATTAGCTTTTTCTCCAAAAAGTGAGCATCAGTCACCCAAATGTAACAATCAACTTTATCTTCATAAATATGATGCAAATATAAATGCTGTTGCTGGACACATTGTTGGTAGTGATGTATACGGAGAAGGGCATGAGAAAAAAGATACTAAGTTTACCTTTTTGACAAATATGAGTGAAATTTTGGACAAAGGCATTAGTGGTTCTACACCATTGATGCACCATTTAGGTGGCAGATGTGGTGTTGTGCCATGTTGTGTGGTTCAGTATGCAATGATCAATTAGTTTGCACATGATGTAAGAAACAAAAATAAATAAACAAGGTCATTCACATCATGTAACATTTCCAAGAAATTTACTTTCTAAAAATAATAAATTACTCCCTCCATCCCACATAAAAAGGTCTAATTGAAGTTAGATCACATCCCACCTAAAAAGGTCTATTTTTTTACCAGTTCCTATTGTTCCAGCTACAGCTGATTCTTTGTGATGGCCAATGCCCCCTCCACCATGTGCTGCTTGACAAACTTCTCCACCATGGTGGAAGCCTCAGCAAAAACAATGGTTTATTGGCCAATACTGTACAATTACCACACATTGCTGTCAAAATTAAAGACCTTTTATGGGATCTATGACTTCAGCAGTAATGATTGGCCAAGTATACACCTAAGTAGTACAACACCATCATTGACTGCCTCCCCACACTGCCATTGCACCACCATAACGTCCGATACAACTAAGTTATTGTCTGTTTCCCACTAAACCAAGAGCATGGTTTGTTGGAAACAGTCTAAACTATTTGTCTGTTGCATCAAAAGTGTTGACAGCTGCTTCACCATTGTGAATGTGGAAATTAAATTGGTTTCATGGTGGAGGCAGAATTTTTATTGCCGTTTTCACCATGATGCCATGGAGACACCTACATGATGTCATACATCAGTAAAAAGGTCTTGAAGAGAAGATCTGATTTAGATAATCATTATTTTTTCTGACAAATATTGACCTTAATCCCATTGTTTGAAGTAAAAGGATCTTTTTATGAGGAACCAAGGGAGTATTATTTCAAGGAAAATTTACTCCAACTGCATCTTTGTACTCCTCCAATTACCTTTTAGACACAAAAAAGATTCTCTGGTAGTAAGATTTACTAGAGAAACGAATATCTCAAAATTGCATTTTTTTTTGCAATTTTTGCAGTACAAATTAATTTTTGTAAAAATTTCAAAATCCTTGCAAAGATTGCAAAATGCTTGCAAAAATTGCAAAAAAAAACAACAAGCATGAACAACTTGAGATATGAGTCCATTTAGCAAAAATAATAATACTCATAATAATAAAATTCTATAATCTATTCCTACTACATAGTACTACTATTCCTCCTATTACAACTAATTATTAGGAGTATCTATCAATCTATGTAGAAGTTCCTGTAGATAGAAAAGGCAGGATAGAGTTACATAGGTACCTTGGTACCTACTACTACCAACTAAGTACAACTCTAGTATGGTTTCTATCCCATGTTGAATGCACTAATGAAAAATTATTCCACCGTGACAAAACTCTGCTGGATTGACCCATCACTATCTCAGCAACCACTTTCATCCCACAAAATAGTTGCATTTATCACCTAAAGAATGCATGAGGGCACAAATATCTGCAAGAGGTAACTAGTTTCTGATGCAACAGCAATATCCCCACAACAATTTCAACAGCAGAATTGGCTGTGGAGATATCATTGTTGCATCATAAAATGGCCATCTCTGGCAGATTTTGATGAGCTAACATATTCATTAGGGCTGGAAGGTAACAATAGTAGTAAGAGATATTGTGGTAAGGCATTGATCACTGATATTAAGACTTTCCAATTTGGAAGATTTTGTCATGATTGGGTAGTTTCTTAACTAGGGCATACAGCATGGGATAGGTAATAGGTACCTATGTGGATAATGGTGCTAATAATAATATTAAACTCATCTCACTTGCTTGCTCAGTGTCTGGCTGTTATCATTACCTTATTTTCAATATGAGTACATAATATCATTGTTTTAATTTTTTGAGATGAGTGTGGTACTATTTATTTATGGTATGGAGATCTAGTGACTGATACAAGGAGTGCAATGTGATGAAAATTTCAATTTGGAGAAGAAATTTTGTGATGTGGCAAAAATTGCAACAAAATATTTCATGATATTGCATATTTTGCAATTTAATTTCTTGGAAAGTCTAAATTATTCCATTCACATAGAACTTTTAAGGGTAATAATTTTTACCCGTATCAAAGAAATCAATGTCAGAAATTTCAATTTACTAGAAATAGGCCCTGGAAATGGGTAATTTGGGTAATATCTGGGGAAAATACAGAAAATTCCAACCTTGGCTGCCCCTCTGGTAACTTTTTTAGACTTTGCTGTCTACAGAAGACTAATATTGAGTACATGTTGAGTCATTTTTAAAAAGCAAATAATATTCCTGCCTGCTTTGTATTCAGGTTGTAGACTATACCTTGTATTAGGAACAGAAAAAATAATTTATTGGATGTATTTTGATATGTGTATTTTCATTGTGTAAAAAATAATAGGTACTAGTGAAAGAAAATAGGGATAAAATGGATTTTGTCATGAGAAGGTGGAAGTATTGTAAACTGTAAAATTCATGTAAGAAAAAAATTGCAATAAGGGATCTTATCGCCAAATAATTATTACTCCAATCCTGTTGGCAGCTGCAAGCTGCAAGCACCTGCAAGTGACGAACCAACGTCTTCTTGTTCATTGAAATTCTCACAATGGCGAAGTAGGAAATAGGAGTAATGGGGAACCAAGGACTTCCTCTACTATTGATGCTGCCATAATTCCAATTTGAAAAGCAAAAATACAACACTTCTTCAACCGTCAGCATCGCCTGTTCTCATTACAATACCGGTTGGCATTGTTATGTTCAAGATGCGCCTATCCCAACAGTTTCGCTTTTACCACTGGGTCAAACTCGTTGGATTTGTATTGGCATTGGTCTTATCTTTATCAAATCATGTAGTGTTGCTTTCGCAGGAGTCAGAATCAAAGCTTCGGATGGGTTTGTCGATGGCAATGGTAGATGCATTTCCAACCCATGCATTCCAGTACAACATGCCAAATGCACGAACAACTTATGCAGCTGGCAGAAAAGACTCCAATAAGAGCAACTTCGCCATTGCCAAATCCAATAAGTTACAAAGTAATCGCCACCAAACACATGCATCATTCCTCGCAAAAAGATACGCCACACCCACATCCCCCACCACCCCCATCACCACCAACTCCAACACCCCCCTCCTCCCCAAACTCCGCGCCGCCGTAATAGTCCCAGGCTTCCTCACCGGAAAAGACGAATTCGCCCCCCTCGCCGCCTCACTCACATCCAAAGGCATACCCACCGTCGTCGTCCCCATGGACAATTGGCATTGGCTCCCCTGTCTCGGTGGGAGGTCCATGAGGCCCATGTTGGAACGGATTGATTTTACGGTGAGGCATTTGTGTGGGGTGGCGGGGGATTTGGGTGGGTATGGTGAGGTGATGGAGGAGGGGTTGGAGAGGAGTTTGGAGGATGCTTTGGTAGTTTCTGGGAGGGAGTGGGAGAGAAGTGAGNCTGGGAGGGAGTGGGAGAGAAGTGAGGGGGCTGGGGATTTGGTGGTTCCGAAATTGGCAAAAGTGACACCATCAGCCAGTATTGCAGATGCAACGAAGGAACAAACACAGGTTGATCCTCAGGTTCTCATTCCAAAATTTTCATACAATATCTTTGACTGTTGGCAAGATTTTCGGAATAATCCCGGAGGTGTTCTTGAAGTTGGTGGAAGTGCGGAAGTGGATGATTATCCGTTGTGGATTCCTAAAGGGTCGTTTCCGGAGGCTCCGGAGCCCATGGGAAGAGTTGCATTGATTGGTCATTCTGCAGGTGGTTGGTGAGTTTGGATGTAGTTTCCTGTGTGTTTGGAGTTCAATTTTGTTGCTGTTTGCGGTCACATTTTGGCCACATTGCAAAGTGGGATTGTGTGACATGGAAAGATAATGAGAAGTTAAATATGTTTTGGAAAAAATGTGCTTCTTTGCATTTGTTCGCCGAGAATTTTCGTTGTAAATGAATCATGGTCTTCAATCATGTGTTCCCGTCCCGAATATTCGTGATATTTTTTGATCTGACAGCTAACCTCATCGAATTTTCTCTTGCCAATCAGGATTTGCCGAGCCTACCTGAGCCAAAGGAACTACGGTGGCAAATCCTACTGCGGACACGAACTAGTCCACTCCCTAATCACACTCGGTTCACCCCACGGCAATGCACCAGGACCAGCATTCAAAGGAGTAGAATGGGTCAACCGCGAATCCATGGCCGGGATGGACGTTCGGGCACTGGCCGTTTCGGGATCGGGCTACAAAGGTGACTCGAGTGGGAAATTGACTCGCAACTCGTATGCGTTTTGTTGTCCGATTGGTACGGATGGGAGTCAGTATGATGGAGATGGAGTGACTCCTGTGCAGAGTGCTTTGGCCATGAAGGAGTATATGCCTAGTGCGGAGACGATGCTGTTGGATGATGTGGGGCATTTTTGTTGGAGTGATGTGTTTGGTGGAGAGACGTTAGCGCCGGAGTTGGCTCAGTTTCATAAGGAAGGAAGGCCTTGGTATGGGGACGATGGTGCTGTGGAAAAGTGGGCCGAGTGGTTGTACGATGTGATTTGAAAGATCTGGAGGCTTGAGAGTTACTCATCGATGTGTTGGGAGAATAGTTATTTATTTGAAGTGTTTTGCGCTACTTTGGATATGAAAAAGTCGGATCGAACTCGTGTGGCAAGAAGCGAATGCGAACAGCCTGGTTTCTGATTGGAACAGTGCTGCAAGATCGATGATTCTCAATAGGCTGGCAGAAAAGTAATACATTCGGTGGCAGCTAAAACGTTTTTTCGATCTGGGAAGAATACGTGGAGAGTCCCAGCTTGATAAATCATCGTTTACGTCTCAATTCCAACGATGAAACCGAGTTGAAATCAACAATCAAGTGGTATTGAGTAGTGGCAATGTGTCTTCGACTACATTTCAAATCAATCACTTGAAGAAAATTCAAATGGATAATAAGAATCAAGAGACATTTTTAATATTTCCATCTATATCTCACAGTGCTTTCATCAACCCAACCTTTGCAATGCCATTCATTTAAGTTTTAACAAGGAAACTGAACGACAAACACTGCACATGTCTAGCTCGCTTTTCCCGTCTGAAGGGAACTAATGGTTTTCATCGCTGAAATTGGACCGTGTTTCTATTTCGTAGGAATCCGTTTCACACACTTAACTGGGATATCGTGCATGAGAGCTTACAAGCATGATTCCTCTTTTTGCCGCAATTTGCGGCTTAGGGTTTGACATCACCCTCCATTAGAAGAGCTCGCCACTTCTCTGTTGAAAACAAACCCTACACTGCTCCCGACAGAGATCTGGGCATTTTGATTCGCTTGAATTCCTCATGCCTGTTTGATGCTGTAAGTTTCTCATCTTCAAGCAACCCTTCGACAAAGGAATCAAAGAAAGCATTCATTGCCTCATTCCCACTTGCAGTGATAGTCGCCTCCATTCGATTACCATCGCCACTCTTTTTCCGCAAAACCTCTCTTCGTGCGCTGGTTGATTTAGTTTTTGATCTCTTCCTTTTTCCAATTGAAGTCAATGCCGTAACTGCAATTTCTTCCAACAAAGGAACATTATGATATTCCCTCAAGTCCGCGTGCACACTGAAGTCCTTGCTGCTTCGTCCCTGCTGTGAATATGCACGGGTCTCTGCCCGATGGGTTGTCGCCATGGTGAGTGATGATGACGAGAGTGGAAAAATAACATAATGGATCTCTTTGTGATTGAAAAAAAAGTGGAAAAACGCTCGAAAAAGTCGTTACTTGTGCTTCATGGAATTTGAATTTAAAAAAATCACGACACTCGAATTCCTACGTGCAAGAGTCAGTACATTCACACGAGTAGAAAAGAATCCCGGCTTTGGTGTGAAATACCTCTCTCGTGAGGTACTTGCACTTTCACTTGCACCATGAGCCTACTTTCCACCTCAACTGACCACTGATTGAATTTCAGTCACTCCAAGCTCACCCGAGCTCGAACGAATGGTAACAATACATTGAACCAACAACAAACTTGCTTACATGAATAATAATTCATGACGTTGGGCGGAAGTCAAGACCCAAAGAAAGAAGTTGTACTGCAAGGGCATTTTTGTAACTGAACGCATTCAAAGTAAAAGTATAGAAATAGAAACACGTGCTGCCAACATGGTTTTGAGCCAAGAAGATATCGATGGGTGTCGAGAAGCCTTTTTGGCATTCGACAAAGATCGAAGTGGGACAATTGATGTGTGGGAACTCAGGCAGGTTCTTGAAGCCATGGGGCAAGCCCCAACGGAAGACGAATTGTTCCAGGTAAGAATCGTCGAATAAGAGGAGACAGCGAGAAGTTAAGAATTAGACACTATTCGACTTCACGGAAATACTTCTCTTTCAGGAACAAATTCGAGATTAATTTAGTCTGTTACGCTGTACGCACAAGCTCACTGTCTTATTTTCGTGTCGTTTCGATTCTTCGCATCATTGCAAACGAAAATGCCTACAACACCAAGATGATTAGCGAAGTTGATGAAAATATGAGCGGCTCAATCGATTTTGGAGAATTCCTCAAAGTCGTAGAGAGTCAGAAGAAACGCGCCGAGAATCTAGATGACGAAAACGACATGATTGACGCATTTGTGGCGTGTGGTGGACAAGCGGATAAAGGGGGGCATGTCAAACGGGAGACGTTAATCCAAATCATTAAGCACGACTTTGGATTGACGATTGACATTGAAGAGCTGATAAATAAGATTGACACGGATGGCTCCGGCGAAATAGAATTTGATGAGTTTTCTCTCATGCTAGGAAAGTAGTGACGATGTATGTAGTGGATGACAAATACAATTGAATTCTGTTTTTGATGTTTTGCGGAGACATAACCCGTAACCAGCACAGTTATTCCAACGTATTCAAAGTATCTCTCGTTTGAAATACTTTTGGGACACCGCATACTTCTTGCTATGTTTTTGCTGCTCAGACATCGGGATCCCGAAACACAATGAGACGCATAGTTGTTCCTCCAAGTCGCGACGGGCCATCCTTAATTATATCAAGCATGCCACCCATAAAAAGAACCATTTCCTTACTCATTCCCAGTCCCAATCCACTTCCTTCAACAACGTCCTGCACAGCCTCACTACGATATCCACGTTGAAAGACACTCTCCCATTCTGATTCAGGTATTCCTGGCCCATTATCTTCTACATAAAGAGTTGCTCCAGGTGAGAGAGGCGTCTCATTAGATGTCAAAGTGACTTTAATTTGAGGTGTCACTTTTTTCCTACTTTTCCTTCCGTTAATGTGTTCGCCCAAAGGTGCATACTTTATTGCATTGTCTAACAAATTGGACACAGCCTCCTGGTATAATTTTGGGCATACAGTAACTCCTGGCAACTCTGCATCAGGTTCAAATCCAACCGCATCAAAATTGATACCCTGTTCCAATGATACTGCTTGAGAAGCGTACACAATAGGTCCCAGAATATCTTGCGGAAATGTCATTTCCATATTCAGCTCCCCCAAAAGGGATGGTTCCGAAGATGGTATTGTCGATGACTCGCTACTGTCATCCGAAATCGAAGGCCGAAGAATCATTGCCCCCGATGTTGCTTTCATCGCTTCGTCTCCTTTCTGTGGAAGCAAAAGGTATCGTCCATTCAGTTTGTACTTGCCTCCATTTTGCACCAAGGAATCCATTGGCTCAATCAAATCCACCACTCGTTCACCTTGCGCCAACATATCTTCCGCCAACCTCAACGCTTGTCGCTGTCTCCTCGACCAAGGAGAATTTTCGTCCTCGTCCAATGGAACACGTGACACTGACATCCGTTGCATGGTGGGCCCATATCTATTCGTACTGCCACTCCCACCTCTCATCCCATCTGCGTGCTCCTCCGCCAACTGCCGTTGCAATAATTTTCCAAAAGTTCGCAACGCCTGCAGTGGACTTTTCACTTGGTGCAAGCTATCTGCCAATGCTACACGGAATTGCTCTGATTGGATTTGAGTAGATGTTCGTTCATTGTCCATGGAGAGTGCAAGTGCAAGAGATTTTGCTGCTCGTGCTATTTGCATTTTGTCATTGGGAGTCCATACCCATTGGTTCTGCTCATTCTCACTAATGATGTGTTCCAATTCGTCGGCTGAGTCTTCGTTCGTGGTCTGATTTAGTCCACCACTATTTTCATTCAACAGTGATACTTTGCTTTGTTGGTTAGGCCAAATCATCAAGACTCCCAGAGTATCCAACCCACTAAACAACGTGACTGACAAAGCCTTTGGCCCTGAATCTCCCATCAATGCTCCAGTAGAAATTTCTTCCACTGCACTCACTCCAATGGAGCTATCTCCATCTCCAACTCCAACACCACCTCCACCACTTCCAAACCCGTTACCTCTCTCCTCCTCCATCATCATATCCGTAGGCGAACTCACAAACGGATACGTAGGAATCAAATCCTTCGCTTTTGTAAACCCAGGCAATCGCTTTGTAGGACTTTTACCCAAAACGGCTGCTACTGGAATGGCGGAAGGATAATCTACACGATTCCCATCTTCCTTCAAGCTGGAAGACGAAGACGAATCTGAAGCAATGAATACCCGTTCCGAAGATGGATTGGGATACGTCACCGCTGGTACAAATTCCAATTGACCCGTGTTTCGATTTTCCTTGGGGAGATAGAGTGCAATGGAACTTATTTTGGGATTGGTGGTTGTTTTTGTACCATCTTCATCCAATGTATGCACCAATGAATTGGATAGGAGTTCAAATTGAGATTGGGCCAAATTGATGAATAGAGGGGAAGGCATCATTGGGAATGGGCTGGCTCGTGCAAATTCTTGAAGGGTGTTGGTATCTTGGTTGCCTTCGTCATCATTGATGGTGTCTGTCATATTCATGCCATCGGACCATGTTGAATTGTGCAATTTGTGATGATTTTGATTTTTTCTTCGTTTTGGAGACTTTTTAGAAGGTGCTTTGGTAGATGTAGATGTTGATTTTATGGATGAATTGGTTTTTTCTCTTGATATTTGTGATGACATTGAAAGGGGCTTCAGCTTTACCGATTGTAGGTAGTGACGATTCGTTGATATTTTGACATGTTTGCTGGTAACAAATGCAGATCCATTATCACCCAAAGTCAGAAAGGTCCCTGTAAAACCCGTCGTATGGCATGCAATGAATGACTTTCTTGAATGAATCCTCAACTCCGACTTTGGCCCAAGACTGGCGCGACACCGCAAACGAACATCCTTTGCCGACTGCCCTAACCGCCAACCGCTTACTGGAGTGTGCGAAGAAATGTGTTGACCCACACCACTGGCGCGGGATAGCTGCATGTATCTCGGAGACGAAATGATGGTGACAACAATAATGTAATAATTTACCAACACCACCCATTTTGATTCTGGAGGGGCGAACTTCATTCTATGGGATGCCATTGCTTCTTATCGATGTCCTTCCTTTTTGTGCACCACTATTGTACCTAGATACAGCCTTGCAACTCAAAAGTTTGACGAAATTTTCCTCATACGTCCCATTTATTTACCTAGACTAGTTTTCTTGAACCAATAGGTTGCCATTGTGGTAGTACGATGTTGTACTTAGCAACATGATGCAATGCAACCAACGCCAATGAAAATGAAAATGCATTG
>JALLOT010004106.1:0-10587 GCA_036939595.1 Thalassiosira livingstoniorum | reverse complement strand
ACTCCTACTACTGTCAGTTAGGCTTAGATATGCATCTAAGTGCAATTTCTGACTATGTACCCAAATGAGTACGTAGTTGCAATTTTTGGTGCTCACATGAGTACCCAAGCCAGAAAGCACTGAAGACTTGATCACTGGTAGATGCAAATGTCACTGCACCCATGCCACCATAACCATCATCACAATAATCAAAAGTCATGTAACACACAACACTCACAATGCTCATGACATTGCCATTTGCTTCCCTTGCTTCACCTGATTTCCAGAATTTGCCATTGTCCTTGACATTTTTTGTTGATTGTTGAATATTTTCAATTCTAAAAATATCAAATGGGTTTTGCAGCTTTGTTAATTGAAAACTATTAGATGAGAATAAGAGCAAGACAGGATAATATTTTTCAACGCTAGAATAATATTACCACTCTTGCTCACAGCATCCAGAATCAGAACAGAAGTAGGCAGATACCACTTGACATATTACTACCATATGGGTGAAGGGCTTGGTAATGAATGCAATAACACTATCAAATAACAATATCACTCCCTACACTGAATTTATCCAGAATGGCATACTGGATAAAAATCGTCTTTTTTCTAGTGCTAGTTAGTGAACTGAAGGCTTTAGTAAAATTGTCATTTCTCAGTGAATACTCAACCATTTGACCTACTTTTTTTATCTGAAAGGGGGGAGTCCGCTCTTGAACTCTATTATGGCAGCTGGGAGGAGCAGACTCCAATTTTGACAAGAAACTCCAACGGATCTGACCATTCCCGTAGAGAGCGTTTCAACTACATTGACATCAAAATTTACGATTCTTATTATTCTTATTTCATTTGTACATACGGTACTAAGGTAATTACCCCGCCCGCCAGATAGTTTTTTTGATACATTACCCCATGATACTTAAAAATACAACCTACTTTAATGAGCGCCCTACATACAGGGCAACCCCAAGCGCCTGACAATGATGATGGCATCCACTTGGGCCCCATGTTGGTGGCAATAAAGACCTGATAAAAACAAAACCATGCTCATCCAGTACAAGGCAATGGTTTAAGCAGCCTTGGGAGAGTCATCCGGTACTTTCTTGCGATGCGGTTGGGGTGGGCGAAGCCTGGTTAAAAGAAGAGTTATCACTGGATAACCACAAAAAAAAAATCTTATCCAGTATATTATACTGGATAGTGTAGGAAGGGATATCTGAATAGAAACATCATCCTTCACAATAACCATAGTTCTATGAAAAGCTGAGATTCTCAGTTTTTACACAGCTAATTTCCCAGGTCTACTTATGTAGAAATTTTCCCACAATATGTAAGCATATGGGGGCTGATTAGAAAACTGAATGAATTTTAGAGAATGTAGAATCTTGATAACCTCGTGTAGGCTTTAAAGAATTTATGAATTACCTCCCCATTGAAAATAAATGTTTTATCCTATTAGCTAGGATACCTTTCAAGTATAACAAGTGAAGTATGGTATTTATGTAGATGTAAATTGATAATTTTTTGGTGAAAGTGTTGTTTGGTACTAGTACTATGTGTTTTGTCATGTGATGGTTTTTGTGTTTTACTGCTTGTACTTTTGATGTTTTCTGGACATCAATTTAATCCATTTACTACACCCCTACTTTCAAATAATATTATGCATCATTTTCTTTGAGGTACATAACAGTAAGTACTTCATGATACTGATGTTGAATCAAATTGAACAGAGAAATGAGTATTTTGGGATATTTATAATTCTATTTAGTTTTGTTGGTAATTGTGTTATTACTATAACAAATAACCCTGAAACTAAATATATAAATTTTCTAAATGACTTTTGGTAAACTTAAAAGATTTGAATTAAACACTGGTACTCTTACTTTGTGATGATGTTAGCCACTAATTCTATTTTTTAGCTAAAAATATAAATGTTTCCTGCTTCAATTAAAATGATCCAAAAATTGTCAGGTTATGCATTAAAATAGTTCCAGTCATATCTGTTGGCAGTTATTGGTGTTTTCCAATGAGGATGGCTATCAAAAAATAAAAATAAAGTATCAATGTCTATTGCAGCAATGTTACAGCAATGACATGCAAGCTGTCAATTCAACAAGTCCATGCAATAAGTTTAAATAATATTGATCATTTTGATTGCCACAGAAATTAAAGTTGAGTATTTAGACACATTAGCATTAAGAGTACAAAAGTTGATAGAAAGTATAAAGATAACAATAAGACACAAGAACCTCAAACAGACCCAAATATTCTTTTGTTGCTACAAGAAATTAAAGTTAGTTCAACAACCATAGTGTCTCATGTGTGAGAAAAACAGTAAAAACATTTGGTAAACCTTTAGTTTTTATATGTTGACTTAAGTGAACAAAAATACAACCCCATGTATTTGTTAGTTTTTTAGGCCCACCTTTCTGGTTCAGCACTTATGCAATTCACTTGCTGTAAACCAGAAAGGTGTGAATGAAAAACCTTCTTGAGTCAGCTATGCAGTTACATACAATGTCAACTGCAACAGATCATATGGAAACAAATATTTAATTCATTGGTACCTGGTACAAAAATTCTTCTGTTGCTGGAACTAGAAGTCTATTGGAAGTACCAATGGGAGTAG
Source organism: Thalassiosira livingstoniorum (assembly GCA_036939595.1). Taxonomy (NCBI): domain Eukaryota; phylum Bacillariophyta; class Thalassiosirophyceae; order Thalassiosirales; family Thalassiosiraceae; genus Thalassiosira; species Thalassiosira livingstoniorum. Next base: position 7,973 of record JALLOT010004106.1, on the reverse strand, counting down.
CAGCTGTAATTTAAGTAAGTAGTAACAGAAACATCTAAGTCATGATGCATGCAGCCAAATCTGGTTTTGGGGATAGCTGTGCAAAGTTGGGTAAATTTGATGGAGTTACGAGTATCAGCTATTTGTGGATAAATGTACAGGATAATAAATTTTAGCAGTCATCCTTGGTTAAAATACTTCTATTCCATAAGAAAAAACTTGTGTTTCTCACTACCCCATATTCCTTGGAGACCACAAACACAAGCAACCACAGGTAACAAATTTTCTGTACCACTACTTGTACTCCTAGGTATCCTACCTAAAATTGTTCTCATCTTGTTGGATGCAATAGGATGCATCTGACACCACTTTAACAAAGACAGCTGGATCTGGATGTTGCTTTGATGTCCAAATCAAAACAGGAAAAGATACCAAGAAATAATATTGTTATCATCAATATAACAATCCATCGTGAGAAAGACATTGAAGAAATTGTACCACAACTCATTTTCATAATTAATTTTTCAATTTTTTACTCGTGTTCATGTGCTGAATTTTATTTCTATATAAACATTAAATCTGAATTGCAAGTTTTATTTGGTTTTAAAAAATTATCCAGGACAATGTTTCTAGAATAGATACTGTTTTTAGATAAAAATGGATCATAAACCATGCCTTTAGGAAGTATGATGGTATTAATCATGGTCAATAGTCATCAATAGTCAATTGACAGTTCTCTTCATATCCATGTCAATAGAAGAAATTTATTGTGATTTTTGATTTGTGTTGTCATTCTTTGTAAAACACGAGAAAACTCTTTTTCCAGTCAATAAAACCAAGGTGGGATCAAATCTTTTAAGTAGTGAGACTTGCAAAAGCCAAGTGTATGAGGAAATGTAAAACAATGCATCCAGCATAGTGAATCCTTGGATTGTACATTATTTTACAGCAACAAATCTGTTACAATTTTGGAACAGAATCCCAATTTAATATTTTGGACTTTGGTATTGTTTGCACAATATAAAATGGAAGTAATAGATACAATAAAATGTTATGGCAACCAATAACTGTCAGAAAAGACAGACATTTGAAGTTGTGAAAACTATGAGTTTGGAGAAAAAAATAAATGGATGATACCAGCCTACATATGAATTGATAAAATCTACTTAAGACACTGAAGTCTGACCTCTAACAATATCAAATCCCTAGGATCAAGAAGAATCAAATCACATACCCAAATTTAAATTAGAGATGCAAAAGTGTGGAATGTGGACAGGTGCAAAGAACCAAATTTATCCATTGATATTGGTAGCTTTTCAAATCTGGTTTCCCAGAAACCAAAAGCATTGAGATTTATCAAAAAAAGTCCTTAACAAATTTATACAAAGCACTACTAATGTTACTTCTACATTCAATACATGTTTTTGGGCACTTCTGCTGCCTCCAACCATGGAAGGCTACCACTGGAGATGCTTTTCACACTGCTCCTAGAGCCACTCCAAGCAGAGTCATTGATACTGACATTCATTCAGCCCAGCAGCTGGAGTGGGTACATTTGTTCTTCCTGGGGGTCCTGCTAGAGAGATCTGATATTCATTAAGCATATCCATCATTGTTGATATTCTCAGATACAGAGCTGCTGCCATATTATGATTGTTGCCACACAGATTAACATAATCATTGTATGGATGGTGTCATCAAAGCAAAGCCAACATCCAAAACTGCATCTCAATGACTTATGCAGCTGCTTTGGGCTCAGTAGCAGTGTCCAACAAAATTTTCAGCATATCCAACTTATCAATATAGGGGATTATTGGTGAGCTCTCATTGGTAGTAACTCCCATTGTCATACAAGGGGAGTTGACAAAGGACACAATCTATCAAACCCCCATAGAAATGTAATATTGCACCTTGCTTGAACCTTGATTCGAATACAATTAGAGCCAATGTGAACCTCTTTCCCCTACTGAGTGATCCATCATGTTCACAACATTTTCTGTCAGCTTCAATGTCAAAGACAGTGTCTGTCACCAAAACCCTTTCCATAGTCAGACTTGGGTTGGCTCAAAGGGTTGCACTGTCACTCTTGTAATATAGATTCTTCAACAATCTCAACCAACATTGTGACAAAGCAATCTTCCAGCAAACAAACAATACAACAGTTATTGAACCAAAAACTAACAACACCGCAGCCTCAAAATAATATCCAACAATACACCATGATCTAAACTATGTATATTTTGATCAACACATTAATTTTCTCCATCCAACACCATCCCATCCAATGTACTACTGGACAAAACACTAAACCATATTGCATTTATCAAAACAGGGGGAGAACAAGTGACTAAACTACATGTGGGCTCAAGTCAAGCTGTTAGTGATGGCACTATATGTACACCAGTATTCCCATCACACAATATCCTCACCAAATGTTCCATCACCAGACCTGAAACAGAAGTATCCAAAATAGGAGGGTTGAATTTCCACTTCAAATCATGCTTGGGAGCAGTGGTCACTGTAATTAGGTGCACTGCTTTTTCAGTGTAAACTCAGACAAAATTTGCCACAAGATTTCAGAGCTAGAAATGGAATCAATTTACCAATCAATGTTCAATTTCTTTTTGTATCAATAGGATCTATGTCTATGGCCCTGGTGTGAGTGCAATTTACAACACCTCTCTGAGTACATTACATAATAAAAGGCTAAATAAATATACTATAAAATTTTTGTTTTAATACTATTCATTGATATTGGTACGTTGTACTTCATATTTTCATTGTCTCATATTCTTAAAAATGGTTTTGATACCATATAATTGTTTGCTAAATGTCGGAATTCATCCATGTTACTAATTAAACCTTGTTTAATTGTTTTATTCTGTGGGTCCATTTATACAATTCATTTATATTTATATACATCCAATGTTGAAATAAATTTTCAGGTTTTGAATTGGTTTGTATTCTGACCAACACCAACATGAGTACTTATTGTAATGGATGCATCAATGCATCAACAAATTGAGAATCTAACAATGAAGCCTTTTTTGAGTATCACAAATGAAATGAACTGTCAATTTTTCAATACTTTAATATTATAGTTGCACTGTTATTGTTAGTTCTGCTGTTTTTACTACTGTTAATGCAACAAATTTAGTACTAAATGGTAACAAAATATCCATTTTTCCAAGGAGAAACTGGACAAAGAAAAAATATTAAAAAATCTACACAAAGCATCAATTTATGCAAGTGGAAATGATATAATTTAGGGAATGATACTTTTTTAGGATTGGTCTTGCACAAATAAGCTGTAAATCAGCAAAAAAGTACATCTCTACCACACACACACTACTGATTCCTATGTATTGGAAGTGCCTTTGGACACTTTTTCTGTCACCAGCTTTAGCAGTGCCACCTCTTGAGATGTAGGTAGTCTCTGTAGACCACAGTAGCACCACAGATAGAGTGCCATATTTGACACTGGTGTTCAACTCTCCAGTGGGAACAGACTCCTCCACACTTGCTTAAGATCTAAGACACTAAATCCCCAATGCTGCCACCCTCAGATTCCAAGCTGATGCTCCACCAAATTGTTACCAACAACCACATTTACATGAAAAAAATAAAAATGGTGCCACCACAGCAACACCACAACACAAACCACTCTGCCACCAATCTTACTGCTACTGCCGCTTTGGATTACAGTAGCAACAGCTAGCCACCAGTTCTCATCAGTTCTCATCAGACAGCAATCATTTACTGTTAATGTGTAGATTGAATGGTGGAAAGGAATACCCACCCTTCTGCCCTTCTAACCCTATGCTGTTCTTGCTTGCACTCATTGCCTTGCAAGCAGTGCCAAAAGTGGACACACTTACTCCATTTTTTGGAAATTGGTTTAGATCCTTGTCAGAAATGGGGGACAAGGGTAACAATAGCCACTGTGAGCCTCTCCCTATGAAGTGATTCAACCTTTATTGCCTTCTGATCATCATTTCCCCTTCATTAACAGACAAAATTGTCACCACAGCCCCCTTTTCCCAGTCAGATCTGGGTCAGAGCACATGAAAGGGCTGGTATGCTGTCACTCATGCAGGTTGCAGACATGGAACAACCCACTAAAAACAAACTGGCCTCTGTAAACATACTGTTCACTAAAAATTAACCAACCACAAGTATGAGCAAGGTAGAAATTCCTAAACAAAAAATGGGTTAAAACCTGTTGAAATCTAGATCACAAACTGGATTCACTTTCAATGAATGATAAAAACAATTTGTTGGCTACAGGCATTGGCTCACACACACAAGAACAATGGAGCAGATCCGATACACAATATATTTAATAACAAACCTTATTTAAAGGAAAATTGAAATCAAAGAGGATTAATCCAGTTACATTTTTAAAAGTGAACTCAGATATCTTTCACCAACAATTGAGTTGACAGAGATTGTCAAAATTCTTCACTCAACCTTTAGTTCATATTATTAATTTTTGATATCCATCCACAAAATATTTTGAGATGAAAGTGTGTTCCCATATTGCAAAACTTATTGAAAACCACAATTTTTAAAGAAGGTTCCACTTGGGACTGACAACTAGTTCATTTCATCAGAGTCAGAACAACAATGCATGACTCAAATGAAACAAGATAACATTTGAGGGAATATTTTGGGCCAGTGCAATTTTTGAAGAGATAACACCCACCATTCATAGGAATGAACTAGATGTACTTAAAAATTTCTGATTAATTATTATGATTTTTTTCAAACTTTAAGTAGTGCATGGAGTAAAGATGTTTAAAAATTCAGTGGCATTCATACATAACATGTGTAAATTGTTTGACTGATGACTGATGCACAAAAATACACAAAATAGTTATGTTTTAAATAACCCCCAAATTAGAAGAAGACTGTGTTTACAGCACTCATAGGGTAATAGAATCCTGAAAAGAAATGAGGAAGAAAATATATAATTTTACAAGTATCACAATAACAAACTTTAAAATCCTGTATTTTCATCCAACTTGTTACAACACAATCAATATTTTGTATTGTTCGGTTGGAAATAATGAGTTTATCTACATGCTAGTCAAGCTGCCATTGGCAGTTGGTACATTAGGTTACCTACCTAATTACCAATGGCCACTTGACCACATGCACATTGTGGCTGACCATTCCAGGTTCCAGGTGGAACCTAGGCTCTATCCTTGGGTAATGTACATAGGTTATTAGCACATCCTTGTAGTCCAACAATGGGAGTGTCAACCCTGAATCTTCTATCAGCCATCAAGATTTTTCCCAGATCCTTGATACAACCTGTCAATTGTTCTGAACATTTTGTGAGGTCACCATGTGACATTTGTGCCTCAATGGCCTCCTCAGAGGCCGGAACCATGGTGATGATGTTATTCAGTTCCAGTTTTAGCTATATGCTGAAGACATAGCTAAATATACTCATGGTTGGCATGTCATGAACAGCACATGGCTAAAATAATGAGCTTATCTACATGCTAGTCAAGCTCTCATTAACAGTTGGTACATTAGGGTACCTACCTAATTCCCAACAGCCGCTTGACCACATACATGTTGTGGCTGACCATTCCAGGTTCCAGATTGAACCTGGGCTCTAACCTTGGGCAATGTACCTAGGTTATTAGCAATATAGCATGTTCATTACAATATTATGATATTTTCTTCTTACTTAAATCCATTTAACTATTTTTATTGGTGTTATTCATACATATGTGCAATTTGAACTTGTTACTTTTCTTTCCTAAATATATTGGCAGGTTCAAGACATGATATATGAATGACAAACTATAAAAAATTGTTTCCAATTTTATCAATATAAGAACTGCATCATTATCCATACAAACATGCTGTATGTAATGTGTGCACAGCTCCATTTTCAAAGCAATTCATGATCAATAATGCCATCATGTGTTATTTGAAAGGTTCCACATACCTACTCAATTTAATTTTCTATTTCAGTCATTGTGATGAATTTGTGTATGACTCAAAACCTCATGTGATGTTCAAAAAAAGAATAGCTTATCTATCCAACTCTTTAAGACCAATGTACTTGATGGTTTTGTTTTGTCATATTACTGTGAAAGAAAATTTGACACAAACTAAACAAACGTCTCATTCCACAGATATCAGTTATCAGAGCATAGGTAAGTACTAGAGATAGGTATACAGTAGAAGGTTATCACAAGTGAGTATGGCCGTCATTTTAATTTAATTTAAGGCACTAGAACTAGGTGGTTTGGACTAGTCTAGACTAGCAACAGAAATAAACTATGTTGGATATGAAATCATGTCATTTAGCACTTAGGTCTAGAAGAAGTAAGATTAAAGTAAATTATCAGGTGTCAAGGGATCAAGGCATTGCAAATTAAAAAGCTAAGTTGCTAACTATTTAGCGACACCCACTCAACACTCCCCCTTGAACATGTAGAATCCAATTCTGCATGCTCGCAAAGAGGGAAATCAAATCAATTAATAGAAGAATCAGAGGTCAAAGAAATAGAAAACCAATTGCATGGGTTTGCATCCACAGGGTTGCATTCACACATCAGTTGACCAATTGTAGCAAGGTGATGCCAAAATCCACAGGATCAGTTGCCAACTGGTATCAGTTGATGAATTAAAAGGGTTAAAATAAACGGTGACTCAACCAAAAGAAATGAAGGCTTTGGTTGGCCCCATTGACACTTGAAATTGTATTCTACCACAGGTGCAAAGAAAGTTCAAAAGTGCCACACAACACACAGGTTGTTAAGGAAGCCAAAAAAGAGGTGCTGAAGGTGCAGTACTCGGGGTCCCTCCATTGATCTTTGTCCAATGTGCCTAGAGTACAGTATGAATACTGTATATGCTGGCCCATTGCACGCGGATCACCTTCTGTGCCCCTCGTACTACTCCACTGCCCCTCCTCTCCCCCTTGAATGAATAAAATCCTATTTTGTTTATATTCGCCAAGGTAAGGTGTGAAGACAAAAGGGAAGTTGCATAGGGTGGGGAGGGAGGGCAAAAGAATAGGGAGCAGCCACAAATGCAGGACAAGTGGCTCCCCCTCGAAAGAAGACTGGGGTGGCAAAAGAAGAAAAGAACACAATGACTGGAGCATTGTCATTGGCTCCCCCTGGTGACAAAAAGGGTGGTCTTGTACTCAAAAGAAAACATCTCCTAACAATCTCAGCTTCGTGCTGAGAGCAAGGTTACACATAATGCAATCCTCATTATTGTGTGACCTTGAGACTTGGGGTCTAACAACTGTAGTCTTGATCCCATCTTGGGGCATTTGAAATGACAATGCACAGGGATTGTTGCTGTGTCATTGTGCCAGCAAGTGACTCATAGGAGTGTGGGTAGCAAACCCTCACTGGTGGACTTATGAAGTTAACGGCAAAAGGTAAGAACAGCAATCGGCATCACGCAGCCGACATGGCGGAGGATGAAGATCCGGGAAGAACAAAGGCAAAAGACTTGCTTGGGGAGAGAAGCCGAAGTCAGCTGCCCCAAGCATCTTCAGCTTGTAGGATAGGACTTGAAGGAAGGTCATGGCAGGACCGGACTGGAGGCATGGTTAGCCAGAAACAAAATTCGTGCAACAAATGAACAAACCTTGTTCGTTGTCACCAACAAAGGAAAAGAGATACTGGGAGGAACTTGAAGGAGCCAAATGGTGAGGGTTCAAGGGAAGACAATGGTGGTGATGGTGCTGGTGCCTGGCCTAATGATGGCGCCAAGGCACGGCAGAACCATCACTAACCCATCGCACAACCAAACGAAGATGGGCACAGATGAATGACTCAATCGTGCGCACGATGGTGCTGCTGCTGTGGTTCAAAGATAAACACAACAATCACAGACAGCAGCAGGAAGAGCTGAGGATGGAATGAAAGGCTTGATGGCAGTAGAGGCAGCCATCCACCCCACCATCCTTCTGTCAGTGTTGGGGTGGATGGCTGCCTCTACTGCCATCAAGC
>JALLOT010004105.1:0-10587 GCA_036939595.1 Thalassiosira livingstoniorum | reverse complement strand
AAGATTCAAAAACTACAAATAATGTGTGTTTCATGAACATTATATTATTTAATCATTAGTATAGAAGCAAAAATAGTGTGACCAGAAAGACAAGAAAAATATAACATCACATTGGCATTAAATTATTAAGCTCTAATAATAATTTGTTTATGAGGAAGGGACTTTCTTAAATGTCACTAGTTCAATACTGGCATACACTGCAACAGCAAATTCAACCAGACCAAATGATGAGGATATGAAAAACAGAACACAAAAAGCATTAATTGTGATTATGCAGTTGAACAAGGGATTATGAGTAAAGAAGTGTAAGATCCAATAATGAAAATGGTTAAAAGGTACACAAGACCATATCATCAAGTAAGTCCCATTCAACAGAATGATCACCACTGTGGGATTATCCATGAGTTACAAAGCAGAACAACAATAGACTCAAAATAGAGAATATATGATGAAATATATCTAGGTAAATCCAGCAAATAACTCACAGTTTAGCACAAACTCCTTAATTCAGAAACCTAAAAAATCACAAGAGATTTTAATGAAACAAAAATTAACAAAGCAATAGCCAAAATGAGAGAGTATGTTTCTTCAATATCATTTTCAACTATTTTTATGTTTTACAATGCCAACATGAATAATATCATTATGTTGCTCTAAAAATTGGCAAATATATGCAGAAAATAAGTCAAGAAGTTTTTTTTCTGAAAGGTGGGCAATGTGGTTCCTCTTTTAGTTTTGCTTTTTAAATGTTTCTTTGGTAAAATTGTTTCATGCTATTTGGATAAGCAAGGGACTCGATAGTATTGTTCTAAACAAGGTCAGTAATGCATGACAAAATCAAACAAGGCTGCATCATCAACCAGAACATTAAAAACAATTCACAAATGGGCAAGAAGTACAAGATTGTAAAACAAAACACCAATTTTAGTATCAACCAAATAATAGGATGATGGACTTTTGTATCAAGATCAATAGAACAGATTGAGGAAGGCCAATCAGTGATATGAAAAGCATTTTTCAGGATTTGTCTCTGAAATGCACTTTGGAAAAATTAAAATAAAAAAAAACAGAATCAAAAACAGATTTCATTTTTCATCAGTCAAGCTTCTTCAAAAAGGATGCAACCAACACCCCACATGTCCCAATTCTCAGACAAAGGTGTCATTGTCTCCCAAATAGATGGCAACCTGACAGAGAGGAAGAAAGAGAAAACAACAAAATATCAACTCACCAGAAACTCACAATATTTTTGTTTGTGATGGCTATATTTCTTTCACCAAACATTTTAAATGTCATGTCTTGGTTGTTTTGTAAATCCTCAAAGAAAATTTAGATGTTAAAAAGTTTAGCCCATTTGGATAATGGCCACATTGATGATTTTTCAAATTGCTTTCTCTTTATGGCAATGCCTATTAATTTGCTATTATTAGGATACGAATCATGGGCAACAAATACAGATTTACTTGAAGAACTTGAAGTCTTCTTGCACAAAAGTATTAGAAGGATTCCTAAAATCACTCTATCTATCATAAATAGTTTTCATCCTATTTCTCAAAACAATAATGTGTACGTAAGCAGTGGCAAAATTATACTGAATAATCATAAATGCTAAAAATTGACACAATAAACAGTTATCATCCAATTTCTCAAAATAATAATTTGGATGTAAGCAGTGGCAAAATTATACTGAATAATCATAAATGCTAAAAGTTCAATGTCCCACAATAATTTCCAATACAAAAGCCCATTGAAAATAGCAACAGATATTACACAATGTAGGGTCTCTGTGTTTCAACAAAAAAATTGATCCATTTTGTCCTTGTGTGTGCATCAGAGAATATTACTACCTGATTTGAACTACCTGTTTTTCTACAAATTCATAAAAAATCCATCAATTTATTGATTTTAAATTTTGATTTTTGAGATAATTTTTCAAATAAGATGTTTGTTGTTGTGTTGAGATTAATTTAATTTTCAATCAAAGAATTTTCAACCATCAAAATATTGTTTATCAGCCTATTTCTCTGACACTTAACTCTCCACCTTCAACAATTCTAAAGCCCAAAATAGTATAATATGATTGCCCCAATGTGCATTACTTCATGCATCTTTGATTTGGAGATTGTACTGTTCCATTCTGGAGTATGGTAATCCACATAAATCCATTTTAAGTAGAATTTGATGTTTCAAGTGTGTTGGGTAAATTATCCCTTGTAGATATAATATGTTGTATGTTTGTACAAAATTTTCATTGATGTCATTGATGTGTTCTTGATTCTTGAAGCATACAAATAAATCTATGTATTCTTAACTGGGATCTGATAGTAGTGTCATCTTCATAATCATTTTTTTGCTTGTTGTAATACACTTATTAACATCAACACTAATCTTTCTTATGAGCCATAACACAATTACTCTGTCCCACAAAAAATTGCCTATTTTTAGATTCTTGGGGGATTAAGGGCTGTGATTGTCCAATAATTTTCTCATTATTCATTTTGGATTCTTCTCTTCATTAGCTTTTCAATGATGTATGACATCCTGGGTCTTCCATCAAGTCTTCACCACCAAAATGGCAGTGAAAAATCCAATTTCCGCCAAAATGGCAACAAATGTCCCGCATTCATTGTAGAGACGTCATCTCCATTGGCAACAACACAACAGACAGTTACATCAGACCATGGCTGACCACTTATGTGCTTGGTTCTGTCAAAATAGGATGGCATCAAAGTCAAAATGGATGCCATGGTTGGGGGATGGCGCCTGCCAACGGTGTGATATAACTAGCCTGTTTGAGGCTTGTAGTAGGTCTATCGACACCATTCAAGGCACCATGGCCTTAGATACCTAGTTAAGTTAATGTATGCATAAAGTGATTTTGCATACATTGATATTAAAATGTCCGTTTCCACTGTGGTGTCTGCTGTGGTGGAGAGGTCTGACAGCAGACGCCATCATGAAGGTGCATTGGTGATCATCTGAAGAATCAGGAATAGGACTTGGTACAAAAAAAGACATTTTTTTGTGGGGCAGAAAAACTTGGCTAAAAGACATTTTTTGTGGGACAGAGATGAGTTAAAGATAGAATATCAAGGTCATCTCTGCCAAAAATCAAAATTATGTTGAAATTGAAACCAACATGTTTTGACCTACATGCTGATTTAAGCTTATGTGCAAAAGGGTTGAAAATTTGTAAACTCTCTAATACTGAACAAAAATTTTTCGTTGTTCATGAAGAAGTTATTATACATTGTATTCATAGTCTCACATTATTATGGATTTGGTACAGGCTCAGACAAGGCAAGGATGATTGCATTTTGTGGCATTGAGCTTTGTTCTGACTAGCATAAAATGGTTCAAATGTTGGTTCCATGTTGCATTCTTAGCCGAAAGTTAAAGAATGTGGTAAATGCAAGTGAATTGGGAGAAACAAAATAATTATCAACTATCATTCCACTGTCAACAGCATCATCATGAGATTGGGCTAAATTGTTTATTAAGATCAAGACAAGAGACCTTGTATGGCTCAAGTCTTTTGAATTTGAAAGCTGCCTCTTGTTTTTTGTTGCACACTCCAAAAATACAATACCTGCCATTTATGGATCATGAGCTCAAACTGGTCAAGATTGGCATTTTTTGTTATTGCAATGTAAATTGTACTTTTGAGGAGTGATTTGAGTGAGTGGGCAGAGTTATGGCATGTGAAAAATCATGTACAAACTGAGTGAGATGATGGTAAGTACATAGTAGAGAGATATGCAACTAAAGATGTTCTTAAAAAATTCTGTTTTATCAAGGTTTTATCATCATTATTTTTTTACTCTCTAGAGTATTATGTAATAGATGCTGTGTTTTGCTGTGTTCTCTGTATGTGGAATACAATATGGTACTACTTACTCCTAAGTAGGTATTGTACTTTTACTATGAATGTACTCCTAAGTAAGAGTACTATGTGTACTCTTAGTACTACGGAACATCCCAAAGTCCAGTCACGCTAAAAACGGAAAAGTACGTAGTAGTGTAGTACCATACCTTATTCGTAAGCAGCTGTTTTCAATAATTTTTCAACTCACTCTCTAAAATCGAAAACTCTGCTGTCTGCTGCCTCAATCCTACTTACCTGCCTGCTGCTCTCCTTTTCAATCAAGTCAATATTGTACTAATCGGCCGGGACTGAGGGTGTTTACAAATAATGCCCATGCTTCGTCCATGTGTTGCATCGGTGGCATGGGAGGAGAACGGGACGACGACTTGAAGTAATGCACACAAACCTCCCTGGTATTGTACTTCGCGTTCGCGCACCGAAATAAATAATAAGGGCGAGAAAAACTATTCATGGAGACTTTTCTGGAAAAGAGGAAATTAAGAAGAGGATGACAAAGAGGAAGAGACTGGTGGCAGAGGCAACATTGCCTGTCGAAGTGGATGAGGAAAGTTTGAATGGGAACCGTAGAACTCATGAGATATGCATTCTAGTAGACGGGGAGCGCAACAACTCGCCCATGAATAGTTCCAATGAGATTGACGAGAATGGGAGAGGAAATAGAAACTCCATTACCAAGACCAATCTTTGTAAAAATGGAAGTGTGAATGATAGTGCAGATGATTGCATGAGCGTCAGAGAAAATAGCAATGGGGATCCAAATGAAAATGACACGGGAAATTTTCGCCAAGAACACGCGCTTCGTGATGAAAAACTTTTGGAATTAGCCTCCAAGCATGTCTGCTCAATTGATCACCACGTGCTTCTGAATTTTGTAAAGGATGTTTTTCGTGCGAAGGAGCGGTCTGTGGAGGAAATGTCTCACGATGAACTGATGAAATTTGCATCGGAGTTGATTTTAACTCTTTCGCATCCTGAGTTGGAGAGGGCTGTGCAAGGCATCAATGCTGCCACGAACGAATTTTGCGATGACGGTCAGCAGCAGAAACAGTGTCACAATCATGAGGATTCGACAATCAATCAACAAGAAAAAATCTCCAATCCCGTCTCTGCATCTGCCCGAACATCTATCAAATTCTCAGATAGCACTAAGTGGGTATTGTATTTCATGAAACTTGCCGATGCCAAACAAAAGCATGGGGACTTCAATACAACTGATCCTGCCCTTTGCAAATGGCAAGTTGACCAATGCAGGCTTTGTCTATCCAACCAACTCTCTGAAGAACGGCTTTGTTTTCTTGCCCAAATCGGGTTCTTGCCCCAATCCAAATCAAAAGTTTCAAACAAAGTCTCTGATGGTTGGGTATCAAACTTCCTTAAACTTGCCAAATACAAAAAGGAACACGCAGATTTCAATTCAACTGATCCTTCCCTCTGCAAATGGCAAGCCGAACAATGTAAGCTCCACCGCTCCAATCAACTCTCCGAAGACTGCCTTGCTTTTTTTGCCCACATCGGGTACTTTGACAACGTGCCTGACGCAGTAAAACAACTCATGCAAAGTTCAAATAATGAAAATGGTGATTCGAGTGAAAACAAGTCCAAAGCAGTCAGTGATCCAAAAAAGTCAGACAAAGCCTTGAGTTACACGTGGTTACAGTACTTCACCAAGCTAGTCCAGCATAAAAATAAATATGGAGACTTCAACGCCACCGATCCCTTGCTCAGCGAATGGATGGCAAAACAACGCCAGCTCCATTCCACCAATGAGCTTTCCGACAAAAGTCTCTATCTTCTTAACACAATTGGGTTCTTTTCCCAGGCTCCACAAGCAACTCATACCAATCAACCGTCTCAAACGGCTCAACCATCTCATGCAGTGCATGCACCCTGCTCAACACCACGTGCTTCCTCACAACACCCGTTGCTTCTACATCAAATACACCCGGCCGCGCCTTCATTGAGCACTTATTCAAGACCGGTCGCACCCCTCGTTCCTGGAGTTTCTGGAGTACACTGGGCTCCAGGTGCACCAATTTCTACCAAAGCACCAATCGCACCCAGCCCTCCAAACCAACCCATTGATCCAATCGCCACTTCCCCGTCAAACCAACCCATTGCACCTGGCCCACTAGATCCACGCCCATCCTGCCCCATGGGCAAAATAGACTCATCGGGACAACACACTGGTCAATTGACCAAGGAAGAACACGAAGCGTTTCTCGAGGCATTCCATTCATGTGGAAAGATATGGGACACGATGGCGGCGAGAGTGAAGACTCGCACGGGGGAGCAGATTAAGACGCATGCGCAGAAATATTTTCAAATGTTGCAAAAAGATTTGGAAGGAGGGGTTGTCAGTCGTGTTGGCGATGCTGATCAACCCAATGCTCCAGTAGCCCCAGTAGCTCCAGTCCCACCAGTAGCGACGGTAGCATCAGTCCTACCACCATACCTAATCCCACCCCCCTCCATCGGGGAGGTCGTTGAATCTGGCCAAAAAAACACTGGCCAGTGGACCAGAGAAGAACACGCAGCTTTCATCGCTGGGGTACAACTCTATGGAAAGAAATGGAAGAAGGTGGCCGCACTAGTTAAGACTCGCACAGTAATGCAGACGAGAACACATGCTCAAAAGTATTTTCAAAAGGATTGTATTGTAGTTGGTGTTGTCGGTGGTGGAGGCGTAGGTGGAGTGACCCCCATCGCTCATGGCGCACCTGGAGCACCTGGAGCACCTCGTGCAGATGGTACTCCAATTGTATTAATGCCACCCAAACATCCAATCGCAACTATTCCACCAAATCAACCCGGTGCTCCAGTAGCTTCAGCAGTACAACCATTGGCAACGGTAGCACCAGTCCCACAAATCCCAAGACTATCCCACCCCATCGAAAAGGCAGTCACATCGGGCCATGAACAAAAGGATTTGGAGGATAGAGCCTTAGAGAGTGGGGTGGCAGATTTTAAGGTGGATGGTGGTGTGCATTTCTAGGGTGGTGTCGTGTGGGAGGAGACACTCTAAACATTTCGTTTCCAACATGGCCGTGGGTCGCCAGCCGGGCCTCACCCCCACCAGCCTTGCATCCATGGTGCGAGCAACCTGTAGCAATAACTGTCCAGTTCCTTTGGACAATGTCTTCAACATGGACGAATGTGACGACCTGGATCTTGGTAAAGAGAAAAGCATTTTGAAAAAGATTGAGTGAAAGTTGGCTGCGCGATTCCACAGCTGAGGCAACGCATCTTCCATTGAGCTCAGATCGACAACGGGATATTTGTCATGGAAAATATGTGGAAGGAGGAAAATATATCTAGAGCAACAAATGTTACTCCGATAACAATCTTTTTCCTATATTTGCAAATAATAGGACATTGGATCAATCTAGACTGATGTGGGAACCGAAAGTATGGATAGAACTATGGAACACTTTATCTGCTGCATTGCAATTGCTGTGCAATCATGCTTCCTTGACATCCTCAATTCTTTCGATGTTGTATCTGTGAGCTGCTGCTGCTTCCTTCCATGCCTTTACTTGAAGCCTGGCCATGTCTACTAACACTCATGTGTAAATGTTGTTAGATGAGCGCTCCTTCAATATGCAATGCATCAGGGAGGCCAGAAGTACTGTCCAATTCCCGTGAGTACAAATAAGAAAGGTTTGTTTCTGCAGCGACGTTATCAATCTTGAGTGCCGTAACTAATAACTTCATCAATCAGTTGAAAACTTGGGCAATTTTTTTTTCCTCGCCTCGAATTCAGAAAATTCAGAATGAATAGCATTTTGGACAATGTCCAATCCATTTTTGATTGGGAACTCGATTTCATCTTCGTCGAATGTTTTGTTGTCATAATCACCATCGTTGCCATAATTGCATCAGTCCTAGCCTCAGACTCAAATTGTTCTTGGCTGAGTCAATATTGACAATCACATTTGTATCGACTGCGGGGGAGGCAATTGAATTTTGTTTGAAGCAGTTGTCCAATGGATACCACTGAATAACAGAGTGGCAAATCAGCAGACAAATCTTAGCTCATGCTCGTTTAGACAAAGTGCACGAGAGAGACTTCATCAGTCAAAAAAATCATTCAAAGTTGTACTTATGTTTCCGATAAGGAAGAGGGATCAATTACTCAAAACAAAAATTTACTAGCTCATAAAATATGTCCAGATACTGCTTAACTTTGACTTGCTTTTTTGTGCATACCACCAAGATCCAAACGTTCAAAACAATAGTATGCAACTTTAGTTTGAAGAGAAAGTAAAACAAAAGTAAGTAGGGGGACTTTGTTACTAAAACAATCATGAGGTAATGCAAAAAAATCCTAAAAAACCAAAAAGCATGTACAAACACAAAAGTAATTGAATACAGAAAAGCAATTTGTTGTACTTTGTAATTTTTTTGGCTGCACAAATTATCCACAAGATTTACTTTC
Organism: Thalassiosira livingstoniorum; assembly: GCA_036939595.1. Taxonomy (NCBI): domain Eukaryota; phylum Bacillariophyta; class Thalassiosirophyceae; order Thalassiosirales; family Thalassiosiraceae; genus Thalassiosira; species Thalassiosira livingstoniorum. Next base: position 2,266 of record JALLOT010004105.1, on the reverse strand, counting down.
ATGACAGGAAGTTGAACGGATAAAATGGCTTCATGTTGTCTGAGCTTTTTGAGTCAAACCAAACTATCACATAATATTGGCACCCTAAAATTATCATATGTATTAGATCACCAAAGCATTGCTGGAGCTAATAGCACAGCAAAATTTTCTGCAAAATCTTGTGTTTCATATCCTAGTTGCTTTTGCTCAAAAAATAATGTGTACTTAATTGTTGTATGCAAAACTAAAGGCAAAAAGATCACAAGGGCCACTCTGTGGGAACAACTCCGAACAGTATTAGATACTGGTATAATTTCAAATCTTCTTCTTTAGTCAGTTCTCTTTTCATCCATGAATTTATCTTAATTTGGGTGAACAATCCACTCCTTGCAGTTTGCCAGCATGATTTGCTCTTTAATTTGTTGCAAATATTGAATTATGAAAAAATCAACGAGAAAAATGACCAGAATATTTTGAAACCAAAATGAGTGAAAAGGGAGTCACCAATGAAAACGTATAGCTGTAGAGATTGTCAGAGCAACCAGTACTATCAACATTATCAGTATTATTGGTGGTACCAAAGGCATGAATGATTTGAATGATTCAAATGATTTGATTATTTGAATGATTTGATTATTTGAAATATTTGAATTATTTGAAAGATTTGAATTATTTGATGAATGATTTCAATGATTTGCATTATTTGAGTAGCTTAAATGATATTAATGATATGACTGATTTGGATTATATGAAAGATACGGATGGTATGAATGGTATGAATGATATGAATGATTTGAATTCTTTGAATTCTTTGAATGATTTGAATTCTTTGAATGATTTGAATTCTTTGAATGATTTGAATGATTTGAATGATTTGAATGATTTGAATGATTTGAATGATTTGAATGGTTTGAATGATTTGAATGATTTGAATGACTTGAATGATTTGAATTCTTTGAATGATCTGAATTCTTTGAATTCTTTGAATGGTTTGAATGGTTTGAATGATTTGAATGATTTGAATGATTTGAATGATTTGAATTATTTAAATTGTTTAAATTGTTTAAATTATTTGAATGATTTGAATGATTTAAATGGTTTGAATGATTTGAATGGTTTACAAAGTGTGCATGGTTTGGGCAGCTTTCATGGTTTTCATGTTTGCATGGTTTGTATGGTGTGAATAGTTGGAATGACCAGAATGATGTGAATGATACGAATAGGTTGAATGATTTGTATTTCTCTAGAACCACAATTGCCTATTAAGACTTTAACTCCATCACATTTGCTCACTTTTGACCATATGAATTCCAAAAATACCTGGTAAATAAAAAATCTTGTAAAAAGTGATGAATTGCCTTCCAATAATCTGTAGGGAAAATGATAAGAAGGTTAAATAAGGGGAAATTAAGGTGATTGAACATAAATTCCAAAAATTAACATAAGTGCATTGTTTCTGAGAAAAAAAGTGCACCTGGAAGACACTTTTAGACTCACTTCAGATCATCATATTGGAATTTAAAGCCAAAATCAAGTTGGAGTTGAAGTGTTTCATTTGATCTGGATGCTGTGATGCATTTTCTGAATGCAATAAATGTTAAATTGTGGATGTAATCATTATGTTTATTATGATGAATGGGAAGGATAAATTCTGGGTTTCACTCATCCTAAATCCTAAATTAGTTTTCTCTTGTGTAAATTACCCTTTACAAGGTAAATGCAGTTCTGAAATGGTGCAAATTGGTTGAAAGGTGTGAATGATGGTGTTTTTGTAAGTGTAAGTGATTCCAGTAGTTTCAGTGCCTCCTACTGTTTCAGTGATTTTTAATAGAGTCAATTAGTTCAACATAGGAATGGATTAGAGAATTTCAATGGATAAGGAATGGTTGAAATCAATTCATTGATGTAAAACTCAAAACAAATAATATTAAAGAATCAATATTTCAATGAATGCATGCTTTGACAGTTGGTTGATTCATGTTTCAACAATTGATTGTTTCAAGTTTCAAAAGGATATTACCTCAAGTTGTAACAGCCAACTATTTTGAGAAGCATCAATCTACTGTGTCATTGATTTGAACAATAAGTGATAAATTCCCAATCCATCTCATCCAATCAATCAATAATCAATATTAATATTAGAGTAAGAAAGATTAGTGCTAGTACCTTTTCACATTTTATGGAAAGCGTGATACTTGCAAGTACAAGTAACAAAAAATAGGAATATTATTGCTCTAAACTATGATGCAGTCAATACTAGGGCCTTCAAGTTTCATAAGTAGAAGTT
>JALLOT010004104.1:0-10601 GCA_036939595.1 Thalassiosira livingstoniorum | reverse complement strand
CCTTATGTTGAATGCCACGCCATCGGAAATGTCACAAACGCACGTCCCCACAGGGTCTCAAGACACTAAGTGGAATGAGAGTATCACTTTCAACTAACTGCAGTCTCCAGGGTTTATGTACACAGGCAATACCCAGGTTTCCCCTAGAAGCTCTCACTTGTTAGAAGCGTCGGTGCATGCGGTATTCCTATCCGAGGAATCAAAATGTCCACAGGCAGGATTTTGTGAAATTGCAAGAGAGGAGAGAGCTAGAATTATATTTTTAGCTGTTTTTAGAGGGTTTAGAGTGGGTCGATGGCTGGAAGTCCGCAATGGTTTGGTCGTAATGAGTCTTACAATGTGTGGTAAAAATACGAACTTCATTCCTGTTCATTGAGTGACGGATTGAGAATGGGAGCCTTCACAGCATTCTCATTCATAGTAGTTCATAGCAATTCTCAGCCGGTTTCTATTTGTGATCACAGATTTATCCCCTGGTATTATCACTAAGTCTTCTCATCAGGGACGAGTCTTCAGTCTTGGTAGAGTCCCAGTATCAGTTGGGATGAGACCACGAATGGATGGAATCATGGATCTCATGGCGTGCGCCGTCTTTTGCCATGGCAAGTCGAGTCATTATTCAATAAAGAGCAAAATGTCCGTTGATTTTCGTTGATGGCTGTGGTGAAGATTCTTCTATTCTATTCATTGGAGCCAGAGAGTGTTCTCTTCTTTCATTTTTCATTCACTCAGTTGGTGCATCTTCCAAACCTTTTTACATTCCAGGGACGACTCAACTCAATCAATTGAGATCTGAGTCTGATCTGAGTGACGCAATTGTTTGAGCAATCAGCTCTAATCAAATTGTCACCATTGCTTTTGTCCATTGAAGAGCATTGGAGATTGCAGACTCACACAACTTCCGAGTCTGAATCTTAGGGTGGACCAGCCGCTCTCACCATTTGATCGAAAGTTCTTGAAGCAGATTGTGGTCATCCACTCAAGAGCCAAGTCCATCTACCAAGGCAACTATGGTTTGGACCGAAGACCGAATGAAAGGAAAAGCCACCATCGAACTTTATCAAACACTACCATACACACTGCATGCTGCCTGTGCAGTAGGAAACCCCCAACAAAATTTCCGAAGAGGTGTGTTGTAACCTGCATGCCCGGACAATCTGTTCTCTATTTCTCTGTATGCAGCCAATTTTCATCATTTGAGACGATGCATATTTTCGGCCAATCTCGGCCATTGGTTGAGATCAACTTCTGACTTCTGATCAGATTCATAGAAGCCTATCATCGATTGTCTTTCGGTTCCCCAACCCAATGTCTAATCAACTCATGATATCGCTTTCTACCATTATTTTACAGATAAGTAGTAGAAAACAAAGGCCAAATTGAATTCCATCCATTCAGTCTACACCGGGAGCTACCGGGAGCCTACTGCGAGCACTGCTGCAGCCATCCCCTGAACGACGACATCAAAATCAGCTACATTAGGTAGTACAATTTGACAGAGAAGGATATTAGAAAGACAAATTCAGAGACAATTATTTGTCAGTCTATCACAAATTCAACGAGGTTATTGTCCAACACTGTTGCTAGGTATGTAATTGCATGCAAAAGCTCGTGTTTGTGCATGACGATTTCTTCCAGCCCCGGCTCGTGATATTATTTTGTGGCCATTGGTTTAGATTCATCGATTTGTGGCATTTGATTTATCCACGGACTGTTTGAGCTCACAACATATTATATTGTTACTTGCCTTCTTCTTCAACTTTTGATAATTTCGCTCCTTCTTATTTCACCCACAATTTCAATTTGAAATTTGAAACACCTGTGTTTTCCATGGTCGCCCTCCCGCAGATGGAATTCAAGATGAACACAATGAACATGACCCCCGAAGAATACTACCACCTTCTCTCCTCCCGCACCGAGCGGGAAGAAACGTTCGTCAACGACATCAACGACAAACCCCCGTCCTACGAAGAGCAGCTCCTCCTGAAACGTCGGCTCCGAGAAATCGAACAAATCGAAAAGATGCAGGAGATGGAACAACAGCTGCAATTGGAGCAAATGAGGAGGGAGCAGCTGCAGCAGAATTTGAAGCAGGAGCAGCTCCAAGATTTGTGGCATCGGCAGGGGCTCAAGCAGAACGGCGGCTTTGGAAATGGGTCCAATCTGTCGTCGTCGGGCTCTGCCCAGGGATTGAATAATTCGTGGAGGGGGAACGAACCGCAAAGCACTGCACATTACGGTCCGAATTTTCGATCGGAACTCCACAACACCATGAGAAACGAGGGGGGCAATCGAACCAACCCAAATGGTCCAAACGGCATGCCGCACACCAATTCGTTCTCCCGTTCATATACCGCCCATCCCCCCTNGGGGGCAATCGAACCAATCGAAACGATCCCAACGGCATGCCGCACAACAATTCGTTCTCTCGTTCGTACACGGCCCCTCCCCCCTCGGACGGCCGAGAGGCACAACTTTCCCGCCCGAAAAAACGATCGTCCCACGATCTATTGACAAGCTTGGCCCCCGAAGAATTGTACGATATGCCGAACAATTTGACCCCTCAAGAAATGTTCGAGATGCAACTCTTGGCGGAGCAGCAGCACCAACATCAGCGACATCAGCAACAACAGCAACATTCGATGCAGTCGAACCTGTCGAGAACGAATGAGATGATGAATCGCAGCATGAACGATGAGCGAATGATGCGAGTTTTGGAAACGGATCGTAGCCGGCAGTGTCATCCAATGTCGTTTCATGAGAGCATGACGAACGTGAAGCGGAACATGGCCGCCAGAGATGGCGAGGGGAGATATCGAAGAGCCAACAGCGATTCTCTCAACCCGATGGACTTTCTTTGCGTCGAAGACGTTGGCTCCAATGGTCTCATCGACAAGACTCCGTTCGAGGAGGTGTTATCCCATCATCAAGAAAACCGAGGGGAGAGATATCCCAGATCCAAGAGCGACCCCCTGAACCCCATGGACTTTCTCGACGAAAACAACGATTCCAACGGTTCCTTGCGCTACGATGCCTTCGATGAATTCGCGCAACAGAACCAATTGTTTTGCGAGCAGACGTCGGAATCGTTCGACGTGTCTCATGCATCGCTCAAGTCCCATCATACGATGCCCGAACGCGGCGACGGGAAATTTTCGGATGGGGGGTATTATCGTCCGTGCGGAAGTCATGGCAGCGGTGGAAGCAGGAGCAAGGGCAACAATGGCAGCAACGGCAACAACGGAAATGACTTGAGTGGGTTCCAAGAGGAAATGCACAATTCCATGCCCTTGCTCTATGCCTCCCCCACAATGTCGATGAACAAGAACCTTTCTCATCGATGTTCTAATAACAATGATTCCATGTCGTATACCACCATGGGCATGCAGTGCAAGCCTCTCAAGCGGCGCAAACAAGACATGAATCCTTCGTCACGAAATAAGTTGCATTCGTTTTCCATGCCAATCAGTGCTCCGACCATTATGAAGAGGTCGGCAATAGAAAAGTCCGATCTCATCCAACCAGTGGATGTTGGGGATGCCATCTCCATCAAGGATGCGAAAAGCGAAGACGCCATTTCTCCGGGTATGGCTGCAATGGCCAAGTATTATTTCGTGGATCCCGAAGATGATATGGGTGGAGATGAGGCTGGAAGTGTGCCGATTGGAAATGGTGCTGGAATTCGCGCCGGGCTGCCTCCTCCTCCTCTGTTCAATTTGTACGCCGATGGAAGGAAGGACAAGAAGAAAAAGTCCGTCAGAACGGATGTCTTCATACCTTCTGCCATCACCTTGAAGATATCCAAGTTATCGGAAGAGATTCGTTCCACTTTTGACCCCAACGGTTCTGATGCTCCTGGCGAGAAGGAGAAGGACAAAGACGTCGACATGGATGCTCTTGAAGTCCCTGCATCTTCCTCTGATGTCACCGCCGCTGCTGCTAACACTGGTTCAGAGAGTGCTCCTGCAAATGCTTCATCCATGTCTGAAATTCCCAAGTTTGCAAGCGCCATGGAAGCATCTCAATTTTCTCAACAAAGCATCCATGACTGGGATCGCAGATTTGGATTGCGCCGTGCTCACTCCAAGACCATGCGGGAGAGCAGCCGCAGTCGACAGAGGATACTGGAACTCATGAAGGAGGATTTCATTGACAAAAAGATGAGCGACAAGTTTAATGCCTCCTGTTCCAATGTCATGGATTCAACTAGCGGATCCTTGAACAATTCTTCCACTTCTTTGGACTTCAATGCATCAAACACATCTTTGATGTCAGCTCCGCCGATTTTAGAGAAGGTAAGCTCCACTGCATCTGCCAACGGAAATTCAAAGCGTCCCTCCAGCTCACCAGGAAAGGATGACAAAGATGATATAGTCATGAGTATTGACACCAAAACGGCCGATGCCAATGACGACGCTACGTACGAAGACGAGCATGGGTCAATTGTCAAGAAAGTTGCCACAAAGAAAGGTTCAGGAAATTTTAAAAAGAAGGATACCCTCTCGGCTCCTCCGTCCCCTGCCCTATCGTTAATTTTTGAAGACGATGACGTCTCCGTGGCATTTTCAAACATTTCCATTGTGGGCGACGAGCTGGATGATGATGATGATGATATGTGCATGACTCCCACTAATGTCAAGCCGAGTATCAGCTCAAGTGTTGGACCCAATCCCAAGCACAATCCCGAAGAGGCCAATGATTTGTCACTTTCTTCTACCAATTTTGACAAGAACTATGTCAGAATGAAGAGTGAGAGTACCAACAGCACCTCAAACACGAAACACAGCAGTGACAGTTCCAGCTCCAAGATGTCTCAAGAGTTTGTACAGATGTTTAGAAGAGCATCCATTGATTTTATGGAGCAGGAAATTGGCCCCATTGTGCCCGAGCCAGTGAAGAGACAGATCACGGCTAGGACTGCATGAACCGATTTTATGATTTTTCACAATTGTGATGAGGCAACGTAATGCCTTTGTACAAAGATTTTTGTAATGCAAAGGTCATAAAGTAAGAGAGAAATTTGCATTTACCAGCAGTTTTAATCAGTAGAAAGTGGCTTGGATCATGTCTTAACTTATGAGGAGGCAATTATGCATTCAAGTACCTTGTACTGGTTATATGGAAAGGTGTTGTCAAGAGTGAANACCAACCGTTTGAATAGCATAGAAAGTGGCTGGAAATATTTCTCAGCTTGTAAGGAGGTAATTATACGCTCGAGTGCCTTGTACTGGTTAGAGAGGTGTTATCAAGAGTGGAAATATGACAAATCATGGTTAGTATCTTAAATCACTGGCATCCAAGCACTATTGAGTCTACAGTTTTAATATTGTACCACAACCGGGGAGACTAAAGTCAATTCTAGTCCTAATGAATCATTCAGCATTTTCTGGTGAGTCTTTGCTCTTTGAGTAGATTGTCAACCATAACATCATGTGGAGCACCTTTTTAAGAGTACTAGTAGTACATGTCACATAGTTTTGTATTTTGTAGGAAAAAACATCAAACAATTTAGAAATAAGGTTTTTCTTTCAAGTTAAAACATAGCAATGCCAACGAACCATTCCATTGCCAACTGTCTTCTTTTGAGCAAAACGACAATGTTGATTGGAATATAAATAGGATGATCATAAATGTCTTCACACACTATTATATCATGATATACAGCTCAGAATTGTCATTTTGTGCTGTTGTCCAAGTTTAGTCCCAAATCATTTTAGTAGAGCTTGTCCCTGTAAACAAACATCATAAGCAAACAATAAGATTTGAAGTTTTTAACCACTTCATTCCTAGACAATGAAAATAGCAAACAAACTAACTACATGAATACTCTATCCAAAAAGAAGCAATCATCTCCTTTGTTTATCAACATGGATTTAGCCAATGATTTGTGTAGCATTTTCACCTTGGTTTGCATTGTTTTTACTTTTAACCTCTTATTCATTTTATTTTTACATTGGGACTAGCAAAGTATGGTATATTTATTGCAGAAATGGTTGTTTAGCAGCTTCAATGTTTAAAAAATCTCATACATGCTTTTATAATGGCATTACCCGCCTCCCAACAAAATCATAACTCATTCATTATTTTAGTGCTATGACCACCAAAATTACATTTTTAATTATGGTGGAAAGATTAGAATAGGAACCAACTTTGTATAAAAGCTCATTATACTGTTTGTGTTGGAAATCTAAAGAACAATACTGTATTGTGATCATGCATTTTGTGATCCAGGAGCTACCTGATCACTATGGTAATTTGTACTCATAACCCAATTTTGCTCTACACGTGATTCATTATCAGAATGAAAAGAGCATCAAAAGGAGTTTGAACAACCTCATCATTGCTCATGAACTTTTTGAGATTTGCTCATCTGCCCTTTTCTGGGGCAGCCACATGAGACTTTTATTATCTGGGATCTTTTTGGATGTGGCACATAGTTCTCAAAAATCATAAAACTTGATAGATGCTGATTGTAACCACAAAGTAGGGTGAGAAGTTACGTGAACTTTTTTGAGAAAGATAAATTACCTAGCTCAATTCCTTTGAGGGGTGGGCAGTCCAACATTCATGAGAAAATCCTCATTTTTGACAAAATCAAAATAAAGATAAAATTAAATCATTTGTTGATTTTGATTCACTATGAAGAAATCATTTTGAACTGTCAATGTGGTAGACCAAGCACCAAGCAGTTCAATTTTTTTAGGCAAAAAGCAAAACACACAAAAGAAGATATTAAAAGTTTCTTTATCTTTGAATTTGCTACCATTGATTCTATCATAACTTTGATGTTGGAATTTTGAGAGTGGAATGACAAAAGAGGAGGTTGTGTTTGATTTTTTTTCTGTAATCTAAAAACTCTACAATGGCATCAAGTGTTTTGGCTTTGAAAGAAGGTAAAAAAATTAAAATAACAAACTTAAATATAGTACTAATCACCCCTATTATAAGTATGATCATTTTATGTGGACTGCATCTATTGATGTTAATCAAATTGATCAGTCTGGTTCCACGTCATCATTTTTCATTGCCAAATATTTGACATTTGGAATTATTTCCTCTTATACTAAAAATGTAGTGATTTTTTAGTCATCAAACCTTTACAACAGAGACAGAAAATAAAACAATGCAATTTTTTTCTGATATCTAATTATCCATTTTCAACAAAAGAAATAAAAACATCAGCTGTGATGTTAATATTGTGTTAATTTGAAAAGCGTTTTCTTATGTTTTCAAATACTTTCATTTTTTACAGCAACTGGCTATTTAAATTCAAAAAGCTTTTCCAAAATCAAAATTGAAACCTGGTTGAAATGTATCAAAAAAATCCATGCATTTTCACAATATTATCAACTTCACTTTTCATATCTAGAACCACAGTTACCTATTTTCTCTTAACCCTCACCAGGTACAGTTGCATTTACACTGGTATATTATCATGGCATTTAAAATCTTACTCCGCAAAAACGTTATTACACTTGTTTTAAAATCCATTGGTAAATGGTAAAGAGGGAGAAAAATATAATGAACCTGAACACCAAAAATGAACATAGGTGCATTACTATTCCGACATACTATATTATTCACCAATAAAATTCTTTCAGACCCATTTGTGCTCAATATTGGAATTTATTGCATTTTTTAAGTTGCAGTTAGAATATATTATTGGATCTGGATACTTTGACACATTTGTTGCATGTATTAAGTGGTAAATGGTAGATGTAAAAGTGTCGTTTACCATGGCTAATAGGTAGAGATTAGGGTTAGGGTGGGTAAATTTTCTGATGGATTAGGCTCAGATTCATACTTTGAAACATGTTTAAATCTCTTTTATAGCTAATTATCTCATATTCTCTCCATGTACATTTTTTTATTGTCACATGTCATATATTATTCTTGCACTACTCAAAAATATCATTACAACCAGACAACCTACAACATAGACTAGAATGGTTTTATGATGCTGCTAAAACAAATTTCACATCTTTTGTACAGAAGAAATACATACTTTTTATACAAAACTACTTTTATGTTCCTAAACAAGAATAAATAACTAGAATAAAGAACAAATGACAGCTTTCACAGCAACATTTTGGTATGAGTGCATATATGCTTCAGTAGTACAATACTAATTTTTTTTACAACAAATTTCAACACTGTTACTGAAGTCACCATTTGAATAAATGCTACATTTGCATAAAGATATCAACTGAATAATTTCTTCAAAAAAAATTTGCTATTGTTCAATACATGTTGGTGAATGGATTTGCATGGATTTTCTTTCTTTCTTATCTCTTGTCTTCAGCTCTATTACTTCGTTTGAATTGACATTTCCATTGCGGCACTTTCTTTTATGAAGCATCACCACAGAGTTACAGGGAAATAATTGTTTGTCTGCTAAATTATGACAATGGAAAATATTGTTCTAAGTTATATTTATGTCACTCACCAGAGAAGATGGTCTTGAAAAACTAATTGTATATTCAGTGTAGTTTCTTTCATAAATATCAGAACTTACATTCTGTGATCACTTCTTGCTTCCCAAAAAAGCTTCAAATATCAATACACAATCATACTAGATATTCTTTCTAAGATTATAATTTTACATACTTTCATGAGTTACAATATGATCAGTACAGATTCATTAAAATTAAAAGCCAGTAAGCTCATCACAATCAGGTGATAGATGTAATCAGAGAAATTGAATCAACTTTAAAGTATAGAAAACATTAGGATTGATAATTTTGTCAGATAATAATAATGATGTTCCTTTTAAGAAAAAAATTAAAAAACCATTACTATGTAAATCTATATCTCACTAACAAAATTGATGCTTTGTTGACTTTCTTCCTCTAAAAGATGGAGTCTGGACACTGCTATGGGAATCTTACTATTTTTGAAAAAGAAAATTATTTTTTTGTTGTCTATTTTTTCAGAGCAGTACTCACTAAAACAAGATAAACATACAGACACTGGATACTAGGTTGCTGCTGTTTCATTTGAAAAAACTCACTGTTCAAAATCATGAAACTGATTCAACACACTCTTTTGAAATGGACATCCAGACAGTCTAATAATAAATGCTTAGAACTTACACTATTGTATAATTCAATCTAAAATTGAACTAAATTACTAGCCAGCAATATAATAAGATATGCTTCTTTACTTTTTCAAACAATCTTAGGGATTGTGTTATGAAGTCTGACTGTTTGTGGCATTATTTTAGTTCAGATACAAGAAAACAACGAGGCTACTTGCTTAAAAGAATAAAGTGCATTGTTTTCAAAGTTATATAGTCAACACAGAAGCTGGTTTACAGCAGGAAATGATAAAAATGTGAGTTCTTGTTTGAATTACTTCTACACATACCAAAAAGTCAGAGCTGCCAGTAGTTCTTGTCAATCTTTTGTCTAGTTCTGGAATTGAGGTTTGAATTAGGGATGACTGAACTCTTTGTAGTGATTGATATTAACTTGATTTTTGGAGTGCCAACTGAAAATGATGATTCAATTTTGGCAATGAGGATAAGCTCAAAAAGCACAAAACGGTGGTAGATTTTACAGAACAAAAAAGTAAGCACTGTCAAAGTATCAAATAATTTATAACTATCTTAACTACAAAATCAAGAAAAAATAATGCTACCTACTCTACGAATTGGTGTATGAAGTCTATTATGCGATTTTGTAATAGTATGTAATTTATTTGAAAAATGAAGCAAAACATGTATCCCTTAATAGTCTGAAACCCATTTTTTAGATAAAACCACATATGTTGCTGTACAACAGGGAGTAACCTATATTAGTTTTGAATTATTAATTGAATATTGTTTTTTATTCAAAATTTTCAGGTTAAAAATTACAATAAATGTCTATCAAATCAAATTGATTCAGTTTTTGAACTTACAATATTTTCAAAATTAAAAAAAAATCCTATTAGATAACTACTTCATAAACAAATATATTTTGTAAAAAACAGTTAAATAAAACTAATCATTATTTTGAGTAATCTTATAGTATGTATACATTCTGTTAATTTTTTTTCAGCTAGCATTTAAAAGTTTGGACTGTGTAGGTTCTTTGTACTTGTAAATGCAAACACGATTGAAATTGAGGAAAACTTGTGCTTTTCATGGACAAAAGAGGACATGAAATATCAGATGTACTAGATAAAATCTTGATATTGTTATGATTATTCAAACAATGCCTCTAGAAATAAAAGGAATCCATAATAATATGATGAATAAAAATACTTATTGATGGTGACATTGGACTACTAAAATATTGCAGCATGTATCAGAAAAAACACACAGAAAAGAAATTATCCTTTCCCAATAGATACTCAAGTGCATTTCATAAGTTGACATGCTTCTCCAAAATCATTTCAACATGGTTACAACAAATAATACCAGAAAGTATATTATTGTGATCAATTTTTTATTCATAGTAAAATTACAACATTATTGTTCAATTATGTGTAATATATTTGTAGCTAACATATGGTAAAAGAATATAATATATTCTTAAACATTCAAGAGCAAGGGTTCAATTGTTTAATACTGAGAATATAAATATTTTGTTGAAAATATACTCATATATCAAATAGAA
>JALLOT010004103.1:0-10590 GCA_036939595.1 Thalassiosira livingstoniorum | reverse complement strand
TCGCTCAAATGAAAGCTAACATCGGGACCTTCCTGGTATGGTACCATACCATACTTCTTATTATTTATTTATTGGGCAGATCCCTTTTTGTCTTGAAAAGGAGCCTCTCGCTCTTCTCAAGCAACATCATCACAACACAGTTGCCAGTGGCAGAGCCGGGCGGCCGTATTGTAGCAGTGAATGCTATGCTTCCAAGCACTCTTTTGAACCCCTTCAGAGACTCTGAACAGCAACTTGCAAAAGTTCAAGTATGGTACTGTCTTCATGATGCAGCGACGACGAAAGAACTCATCGCATGTTGACCATCATGATGGGCCGGCATCTACGCCACCCTCAGCCGACCGACGCCCATATTCACCCATGCCAAGTGGTGGAATCCATGTCGGCCGACAATCTCATGATAAACTGGACGTAGTCACATGGATAGTGCTGCTGGTGTTTTTCCTTCTTCTTCTTGCAGAACTATATGCTTTTTCAGCGCTGAACACATCAGCCGTCCATTCCAATGACACTCTACAAAACGTCCATGACGGGAGACAACATAACTCCGTGCAACGTGACACCCTCTCAAGTAACTCTGCACAACACGAAACTATACGACTTGATGCCAAAAATCACAATTACACCACACCACATGACATTCCCTCAGCTCAAGTCACCACCTACACCTTCCAACCAACAGGCAAACGTCGAGGCGATCGTCTCAAGGGAGCAATCAAAACCGAGAAAAAATATGTTGACTTTTGGAAAACCCATCTCCCCGATCCTGTACCACCATTGCCCCCAGATGTAGATCCTGAAACTGGAGAAAAACTTCCACCAATCGTTGCTTATGTGACAACTTTGACAAGATGCACTCCAAAGCACAAAGGGCCTTTTGACGGAGCAGCTGTATTATTGCATTCGATTAGACGTAATTCCTATGGTTGGGTTCCAATAGAGGATCAAATTCCGAAGGAAGAATTGGATGCCCGTGAAGAGAAAGATGTTTGGCCAAGATATGGAGGTCGGGGAGGAAGATATCGCTACAGAGCATACGTGATTGTAGACCCTCAGGCTTCTCCTTTGAGTGGTGGGCGGAGTCAACAATGTGCCCAGTATTTGGAAAAGCTGGGATATATTGTTTTGCATCGACCTTCTTTGGTTCCATTGTTCAAAGTTGACGATCCTGATAATGAAAGCGATAATTTGTTTTACCGAGAGTTCAAAAATAGCGGGTATGTTGGTGTGCAACGTCCAAAAGATGGACCTACTGCCCGTCAATTAGATGAAAATCCAGATAAACTTCGTTTGTACATGTATGATGATGGGTGTTGCGGTTACAAAGAACTACTCAAATTGCATGTATATGGAATGGTAGAGCATCAATTGGCAGTCCACTTGGATTTTGACTCTTTGCTATTACGTCCTATGGATGATTTATTTGATGTCATGTTGGGCGGAACATCTGGCAGCAATGATTCGCCGCCATTACCTTTAGCCAGAGGACCACGCACTAAGAATGTGGATTTCTCAAAACAGATAGATGCTGCCTTCACGCGTGACTACAATTCGGTAAAAGACCCAAAGCCAGATGCGCCTGTAGGTTATCAAGGTGGATTTCTTGTGATTAGACCATCTTTGGATGTATTGGAAAGGTTTCGAACTATTCTTTTACGAGGTGAATTTCTCCTCAATCCACGCTTGGGGTGGGGTGGTAAAGTTGGTGGATTTTACGGAGATGTTACGTTTCAAGGAATATTACCGTACTATTACGAAAATGTTGCGCCAGAAGGAGAGCACAACGAAATGGAACTAGATCGATGCATTTATAATCAGATGGCAGACAACCCACGAAAATCCACTCACAAATTTCCACGCGCCACTCCTTTAGACCCAGAAAAAATGGGATTTCAGGATACCAATCAATGCCGTGATGGAAGGGATGATTGTTCTGATACAGATTGCCAACGTGTTCATCCACAAGATAGCGTAAGTACTCATTTCACATTCTGCCACAAGCCATGGGATTGTTCTGATGGTCTACCTGGAACCGTAGCAGCAGATACCTGCTTGGGACTATTAAGGGAGTGGTACGGGGTTCGAAGAGAGTTGGAGGATTGGTGGTTGTTGTCGTCGACTGTGACTGAAAGTGGTGCCAAAGTAAGAGGGGAATTGAATAATCAGCAATCATTTTACTGGCAAGAAAGAACTAAATCATCTGTAGAACAGCAACGCAATGGTGGGCTCAACAGAACCCAATATTTGGGATATTGCGATGTTGTTGGGGAAGACGGTTATCTTTTGATGGTACCACCCGACGGTCCAAAACCGAAATCCTAAAAT
Source organism: Thalassiosira livingstoniorum (assembly GCA_036939595.1). Classification (NCBI taxonomy): domain Eukaryota; phylum Bacillariophyta; class Thalassiosirophyceae; order Thalassiosirales; family Thalassiosiraceae; genus Thalassiosira; species Thalassiosira livingstoniorum. The sequence goes on along the minus strand of JALLOT010004103.1, from coordinate 8,265 downwards.
TGTACCTAACCATTTTTAAATTTGAAAATAGTGATCTGTAGACCAGAAAAACTCAGGACTTTTTGTGAGCTTTCCGCGCACACACTATCGTATCAAACACCATGTTTGGCGACGAATCTAAAGTTGATTCTTGCTAGCAGCAAAAAGAATAAACTCATTGAATGCTTGTAATCACCTAATTTAAATTATTCATCCATCAACTTTAATTCTGAAAAGGATGAAGAAATATTATGCATTTCCCCAAAAGTAATGTTAACTGTTGATAAGAACATCCCAATTGCTTAAGCTCGATATGCTTTCTTCTTCAGTATGCACACTGATGCTGGATTCTTGTTCAATTCAAACACTAAAGTGCTGCGGCTACCTCTGGTGACGTTTGTTTGGGTATGAGTCGTCACCATAGTCTCTCCTGCCCCCGAAACTGCTATTGTTGCTGCTATAATGATTTGATTCCGCATAGTAGTCTCTTTTGCCTCCATGATGGCCCTCATCGTTATTGGAGTTCACAAAGCTACTGCCTCTGTTGTCATTTCCATTATCGCGGCCACCATTGTAAGCTCCTTGTTGACGACCTCTGTTGTTATTATTTCGGTCATCGTAATAATTATCGTGACTTCTCTTTCTTTCATTGTAGGAAGAGTTGGGAGGTTGAAAATGTTGTCTCCCTTCCCCATAACCAGTGTCACGGCTGTTTCTTTGGTAAGACTGGCCACGCTCATTTGGTGATCTGTAATTTGATGAATCCCCACTGTCTCGCCAAGATGAATTATCACGATTGTTTTGATATTCTCTCTCTGGTTGACTCTGTGGAGGATTCGAATGACGTGGTGGGGCATCAGGGTTTCTTTGATATTCTTGGTCGTGACGGCGATTTGCATCCCTGTCGTCCCACTGATCTTGATGGTGGTTATTGTTGTCGTTGTAACTCTGGGTGGGATAACTCCGATCCTGCATAGGCCGGTTTTCTGGTCTTGACTGATAGCTCTGGGTCTGAGGAGTGTTGTCATTCGAGTAATTGTTCTCACTTCGGTAGTCTTCTCTTTCCCCATTACCATGGCTGTTGTAGTTTAATTGGTTGTCATAACATTTGGAGCCTTGATATCCTCCTCTGGAATTGGAAGCGTCGTAGCTGTCATACCTGCCACCATCACTTCTACCGTTGTCCGTGTTGTATGAATTATCTTTGCGGTAGTAGTTGTCAGAAGAGTTCGTTTGAGAGTTACGACTGTGGTAATAGTTTTCTTCATCTGATCGGTACTTGCTGTCCCCTTGGCCCTGGCGATCATTAGGGTAACTATTGCTTCCAGATTCAGCTTGTTGCGTATCATCTCGGCCATGCATGGCACCTCCCCGAGGCCTCAAAAATTGTGGCGCGTCGGTATAGGGTTCATCAAGACCTTCCTCAACCTTATATTGCTCGTATCCATTTGCATCAAAAACAATTCTTCCGCCATTTCTTGCAACTTCTTTCATCAGAGCTTCCTTGTCGATGTGGATTCTTCCCAAGTTTGGTTGTTCAATTTCGCATACATTCATGAAGGAAAGCATTGCTCGAACGCGTTTTCTCATGCCATCATCCCCTTTTCGGGCACCTCGTGCACGGGTCTTGCCATAGCCAGTGACGATATCAATGCTCTTCACTGAGGCCAACTCTTTGCTGTCTCCAAGGTAAGGAACAAGACACTCCTCAAACCACCAGCGAAGAGCAGTTTCCCCTCCACCAAGCGAAAGAAAGTGCAAGTCCAACTCCAGCCACTGCGTTCCAAGACGTGAAACCTTCGCGTAGAATCCCCTTTCCACTCCTTCGTGGAAGATTTGTTTTGCTAGGTCAACTTGAGAGCAGACCGCATCTATTCCAAGAAAAAAACATATTGTTGGGTAAGGAACAAATTGTTTGGTGCATCGCATCATACTCTCTCACGATTTGATTGTTAATTATTACTCAGTCGGCATGATACTCACCCAAGACAGCATTATATGTGACAACGTCACGTTTGATGCCAACTTCATCCATTTCCCTGAACAGTTCAAATCCTTTCTTCCACATTTTACAACGAGCACAAGCAGATATGGCAGAATTGTAAATGTGAACATTTGGACGCACACCTTCCAAGTTCATCCTTTCCATTAGCTGAAAGGCAATGTCAGCCCTGCATGACTTCTCCATGCAAGACATGGCAGCGCCAAAGATAATGACATTCTTAGTAATGTTTCGCTCTGTCATTTCATCCAGGTATTCTAGGCATTGTCGCCACTGGTAGCCCTTTTCACAAGCAGATATTGCGCTGCCGTACGATACGACAGTCACTGGCATATTCTTATATTTCATTTCATCGAACAAATCCAGCGCGCGCTGCCATTGAAGACCTTTTTCTAAGGCAGTCATGGTTGCATTATATGTGACCACACTGAGCTTTTCCCCCGATCTCTCGATCTCACAAAACAGCTCCCATGCCTTCTCCCATTGCTGTCCCTTCGATAGTGCAGATATTGCTGCCGAGTAGGCAATGACATTAGGACCAAATGTAGCTTTCATTTCTTCAAGGACCGAAAGCGCAAGTTTCCACTGCTGACCTTTCTCACAGGCCGAGATTAGGGCAGAAAACGTAACAACCGTTGGACGGACTCCTTCTCTCTTCATCTCTTCAAAAATTTCTAGAGCTTTGGAAGGATTCAGCCCTTTTTCACATGCCGAAATCGCTGAGTGGATAGTATTGATTTGAGGCAAGGTGCACCGATTGAGAACAATGAAAAACAAACAAATCTTTAAAAAAACATTGTAGACACACCTGCGTTGTACGCAATAGCTGTAGGCATAATACCCTTTGATTTCATTGTTTTCAACAAGTCCAAAGCAGTCCTCCAATTCCCACCCTTCTCACAAGCACTAATGGCTGAACTGAAAGTAATTTCATTCTTAATCACGCCTTCTTCATCCATTTGTCTCAGCAAATCCAACGCCCTTTTCCAGTCCTTTATTTTCTCGCAAACATTGATCAATGCATTATAATGAAAGACATTCCTTGTAATTCCATGAGTATGTTCCATCCAATGCCAGACTTGCATCGCCACTCCCATTTGACGACGTCGTCCCAATTGAGAAAGGATTGCAGTGATGGCCCTTCCAGATTGAAAGGATTCAGGAGAGGCATGGCGAGCACGATCCATGTCTGCACAAACGTTGGTGCCCGGGCAGCACAAGCGGTCTACTACATCCTCCATCGAAAACCCTGGGGTGCTGCTGCTTTTGCTGTGATATTTGTTGTTGTAATTGCTGTTGTAGCTACTGCTGTAGTTGTCTCTGTAGTTATCTCTGTAGCTGCTGCTGTTGTAACTGCTGTAACTGCGTTTGTTGTTGTCTCTACTGCTGTTGTCTCTACTGCCGTAGTCTCTACTGCTGTTGTCTCTACTGTTGTTGTGGTCGTCATCGTATTTGCTAGAATCAGGAACAGACCCTGCCGGTCCGTAGTACGAAGGTGGAGGTCTACTGTTGGGTGCCCCCCGATCTCTTTCTCGCTCTCTGTCGTGATCTCTCTCACGATCCCGGTCCCTCTCTCGATCAAAATTTTTATCATTCATTCGATCGTTGTTACTGTTGTTAATGCTGCTGCTAGGATTGTATTTCTTGGGGTCTCCAGACGAAATAACAACTCTATCGGTGGGAGGTGGTCCACCTCCTTTCGCAGAACTTCCATGACTATCCGAGCTCGCATTTGAAAACTGATTAGAATACTCGCGTGAATCAAAATCTGAACTCAAATGAGCCAACTCTCGTTCTCTTAGCTCCGCTCTCTCTCTGTATCCTCGTTTGAAATGATCCAGCGGCTGGGGGGCATGATCGGGGACGTTGGCAGCTGCGGGCATGTATGTCTCACCATGATCGGGCTTGTTGTTAAATTTGCGAGGGTATGAACCATCCCCAAAGGAATCTACTGGGGCACCATTGTCGTTGTAGTGGTCGCTGTATCCGTAGGAATGATCCTTATAGTTGTTGGGTGGATGTGGAGGCGGTGATCCATATTTGTCATATTGTGGAGTGACGGTTGCGTTTTTGTTGTTGTTGTTCTGATTATTGCTTGGTTGTTGCTTGCCACTACTGGACGGTTCATAGTTTGAACTTTCTTGTTTGATTGCCACTCCATTCCTTGGGGCTGACGAGGTTGCTGTGTCATTGTACGAGGTTGAAGCTTTGGAAACATCTTCAGGTTTGACAAACCTTCCGTTAACACTACCATTGTTGGCGCCATTGCTTAATCCAACAACTCCATTGGGGCGATCGGTCCGCGGCGGACAATCAGTCATGGTTGTAAAGTGCAGGGCAAGCCTCAACTACTAACGCCAAGTTGGGGTTATTGCATGCAGCCCCGTGGCCAGAGGAGATCTTGTTGCGTCTTTAACTTCGACACACTGCTTGATTGTTGCTGCTTTCGAAATCTCTAGCGACAGACAAACAACTTCACAAGAGGAGGATCAACAAAACTCTACTTGCGAAAGTCCAATAGCAGATTGTGTCAGCGGGTACAACAAGTATTGTCAAAGAATATTAATTTTCACGAATGACTCCACAGACGGCGATTGTTGTCAAGTGCCCAATATCTTCATTGTCCATTCAATCAACCCATTCAATCATACCGCAACGGAACGGGAGATCGATGCTTTGCAAACAAATTCTGGAAAGCACAGAACGTTCATTCCATTTTAATTTTGTCTATGATGATGATGTAAGTATGGGTAGACAATATTGTAAATTGTAAATGATACTCATTTCCATGCGGGGGGTTATGGGTGTAAGTATTGTACATACCATACTTACATACTTACTTACTTAGTACCATACTTACTTAGGTAACGCCAATCTGTAAAATATCCAGTTAAGAAATTTTTTTCTTATTTTTCCAGTATTTTTCTAAGATAGCTTACAATTGGCGAAAATTGTATTGGCAAAAAATGGTGGGTTTAGAAAAAAACGAAATAATATGGTGGGTTTAGAAATTTTATTTTTTTCTTAATAATATAAGCTACAATACCATTTTGGTGTGCTTAGAAAAAAAAGAGAATAATATGGTGGTTTTAGAAAAATTCGTTTTTTGACCTTTTAAGAATTTGCTGTATTTTCCACCTAAGTCCCATAATTTTGGCAATCAGTCAATTGGAACAAGATGGCCTATTGCAGCAAGTGTGAGAATGATCCCTGTGAGCTTAAGCTGCCTGAGCAGCGTCTGCTTGCCTTGTCTAACATGCTTGGTACAGAGACCCCTAACAATCAAGCAAGGAGGGCTATGTATTCAGACTATGTTCGTGCTAAGCATGGAATACTTGGCAGAGGAGTTAGAGTTGAGATTCCTGATTGTATTACAGGATTTATCAGGTCTGTGAGACCAGATGCTGATCAAAATTATATGGGTCACAGAGATTCTTGAATTCTATCCTACAATATGAATTTTAAGATTTTGTTTGATGCATTTGAGACTTTTTGAAAAAATAGTTACAATGCACATAAAATAAAATTAAATTCAAATAGGCATTTCAGCATTGTTGCCCCCCTCATCATTTGCATCCTCCTCACTTTGTTCTGAGCTGCCACTGCTACTTTCCTTGCTGCTACTCTCATCATTGCTGCTGGAATCCTCTCCACTTCCATCACTCTCACTCGTCTCCTCCTTTTTGCCAGCCTTCCTGGCAACAATTGGAACACTATATGCAAGAGAGACTTTTTTGTAAATGTAATGAGAATAGCAAACATACGTCCAGGGGGAGGAGAGGTTCCACAACCCCCTGCACTCATTTGAGTGAGCAATTTGGAAGCAAGACATCCCCTCAAATTCGGGCAAGGAAAGAATTTTTAAATCATGGGAGAGCCTGACAGAGTGGGCAACAATGTTGCAGTCAGGACATGCACACTCAGTCATGTATCTCTTGGATCTTGCACTGTCCTTCCCCGACTTGGTCTTTTTCAAAAAACCAGACTCCATTTTACAAACAAGGCAATAGGGGCGTCCATCTCCCTTGATGACTTGAGGGATGTGCCCGCCTAAACGCATTTGTCGCTCCAAAGCAAAGTGTGGAGGTTCCTTGGGTGCCTGTGTGTCAACAAAGTGGCACATCTCCTCGGCAAGAGCAGCATAGAAGATGTTCTTTGACACTTGTTTGCGCTTGAACCATGGGGAATCGACGAATGTCAGATCAAGTCACTCTGGCTTGTTTGATCTCCGTAGCTGGTCAGCCTCATCAACGCTCATGTTCCAGGCAAAATAAGAATTTAGAACCATAAAGTCAAGAACAGCCATGTGTGACTTCTTGTACCATTTGTGGAAATGAGCTTTGGTACAAAATCCTGCACCTCTTTCACGATATTGATCATTGCGATCCACACCGCCCATGAACTTGTTGTACAACCAAACAATCAAATGACAGGGCACATTGAGAATTTCAGATCCAGATTGTCGCTCAACAGTAGTATGGGCATTGTGACCAATTGTGCTGATCAGATTCACAACCTTGCTGTCCACCCATTGCACAGCAAGAATGTCATGGTCTTTATTGTACAGAATGACGTCCTTGCCACGATCGTTGCTCTTGGTGAGATTCGTCTGCTCTGAAGGCCAACCTTTGTGGTTGGTACGGATCATACCACAACAGAGAATGTCGTAGTGCTCTCTCAAATGACAGAACATTTGAAGAGAACTGTACCGATTGTCCATGAATAGACATCGGTATCCATCGGGGTCTTCACCAATCCCTGAGGAGTGAATTGCATTGACGACTGCCTTTTGTGTCGTGGGGAGATGTTGGATTTCTGGGGGAATGAAAACGTTTGACTCGTTCCTCCCTTGATAGACATCAACAAAGTAAACAAAATATTTGCCATCGGTATTGTTAGCCAAGACAAAAAAATCAACACGATATTTGTGTGGCTTATCTTTGTTGTACTGTCGCACAGGGCATTTCCTCGAGCAACAAGGATGCCCGCCTTCATCAAAAGACATGAATTATCCAGGCACAAATGTCTTGCGTGCTGCTTCTTTGAGCTGCAGAATTGCATGCCTCAATTGGTGACACTTGTCGCCGATCTTTGTGACGCCCTTCTCTGGGCGATAAGCAGCTCAGATTTACTTGAAATGCCAAAGAGGCATGATCTTCTCAGCCCAAGCTTCGTATCCGCTCAATGGAACATTGTAGTTGGTTCCTAGACTTGCTGTGGCTACTCCCTCGAAGTATGATTGGTATCCACCAAGGCATCTGTCCTCTACCGCCATCTTGAGTACTATCCCCAAGAAGTTGACTATCTCTTGGGTTGAGATGTTGATTTTCCATTCATATCCTCCAAGTTTTGTTGTCTTGTTGATAGACATCATGACTCTCGCGTGCTGATTGGAAGAAGCAGAAATTCGCTTGAAATATTCGTAGTCCGCGCCACCACAAACTCCAAGACATTCCAACACAGTTTTGAATTTAATTGAGATGCGTGGCATCAGCTTTGGTCCGTCTCCATTGTACCCCCTCTCATCCTTTTCTATTTTGCGATCTCCTGCCAACTCAAAATCAAACTCCAATTCCACATCTCCAAGGTACTTCCCATCCATCTTGCCATCTATCTCCAACTCCAAGAAGTCAATTACTTCCTTGTTGTAGTCATCACCTTCGCAGCTACTATCCTCTCCAAACCGATGCAGATCACGTTCGTCCTCAAGAGGAGGGTTATCAAAGTCCTCAGGACTTTCTCCACTGGATACACTGTTGCCATTTTTAATTAAATCAGGAAAGTCATCATCATCAATGTCCCACAGTCGTTCCATGTTCTCAATCTCCACATCCATCTGACCCATCTTATCCAACGCCACTCCAGAAGTAGATGGTTTCATGCGCATTTTCGCAAGAGCCAATGCGTTCCTATGCCTTTTTGATTGTTGTTTTCTTTTCTTTTTAGATCTCTTTCTCGGAGGTGCTTTGGCAGAAGGAGATTGCTTTGCTGTTTGCTTTTGCTTTCTTGGTTTCTTTGGTAGTGCAGGAGGAAATGGATGAATGGCGCCGTACCTCTCTCTGGCGTCAAGGAGAGCTTCCCTAATTTGTTGCACACCACCAGGATGCTCATGGCAAAGGATTGACTGCATTATCTCTTTCTGTTCATTATCATAGTCATCCGAAAACCAGTGATATTTGTAGAATTTTGATTTCCCCCACGGTAAGGTTACTATCATACCCTCCAGAAACTTAGGTAGCTGGAATGGAATGTTGTTGATGTTAGTGCCAAACTTTAGATAGATG